>CAUYON010153922.1:0-12413 GCA_963573935.1 Arctocebus calabarensis
CGCCTGTAGTCCCAGCTACTTGGGAGGCAGAGGCAAGAGACTTGCTTGAGCCCAGGAATTGGAGGTTGCTGTGAGCTGTGATGCCATGCACTCTATCCAGGGTGACATCTTGAGGCTCTATCTCAAAAAAAAAAAAAAAAAAACAAGGGGTGAGAGGAGACCAGGTAATGATTTCTTGCATGACTAGGGTGGGAGTATGAACCCAAAGCAAAGATTCCCCTCCAATTTCTCTGCACCTGGGTGTGGGGCCATGGGTACAGCAGAATCTAACTGGGGCTGAAGGAGTCTACCTTCAGGATAAGTCTGAGAAAACTTAGGGCATGTCCTAGTCTTCCTCCTGCCACCAGCGAGGTCCCAAGGCCCTGGGACAGCTCCATATACCATATACTAGGAGCCCTTGAAAACTATGGGTTTTGAAGGGGGAGAGAAGTGCAGCTGGGGGAGATAGGAGCTTATGGACCTGTGGTAACTTACACCCACTGAAAATCAGATTTTCTAAGAAATTTTAATCACCCAGGAACGTTTTCAGGAGAAAACAAGAAAAAAATAGGATGCAAATCACTAGATATAGAATGAATGCATTTATGGAGCAAAAATATATCTATAGATTTTTTTTAAAGACTAGAATAAAAGTAACAAAATATAAACAGTGATTGTTTCTGAGTGGTAAGATTTCATATGATATCATTTCCCCTATGCTTCTCTATAGTTTCTGAATTTTCTACCATCAATATTTACAATTAAGAAACTATTTGAGCTGTGTGATGCCACAGCACTCTACCAAAGGCGATAAAGTGAGACTCTATTTCTACAAAAAAAAAAAAGAAAAGAAAGAAAGAAAGAAATTATTTAAAAAGAATAAGAAAAAAAAAAAGAAGACGATTCTGGCATCAAGTTGACACCTCAAATGTAGACTCAGAACTTTTGTAGACCCCAGGCCCACTGCCCACTCTCAGGTCTGCCTGGGGGAATACTTGGCTGGCCCCCTTTATGGCAACTCATGGGGGAGGGGCTGAGAGCTAAGCAGCTGGGAGTCAGCTGTGCCTGGAGACAATCCGTGTCCAATGGGAGGTGGGGGGCTCATTTCCGAGCTGGATGGAGGCCAGAGCTAGGGACTAAGTCTGCCAAACAGCAACCTGGAGCACCAATGTTCATAGACTTTTCCCCAACCTCTACCCCTAAAAAGAGGGCAGAGGCTCCAGACTGACTCAGCTTCTGCCCAAAAGGTTTCTACCCCAATGAGTCTGTGAATATAGAAGAGGGGGAGAAGTTGGCCCCATCCCTAGTCCTGAGGTTCAGTGAGAATTTATGGAGATATATTCAGGCCTATAATTGCCCCTTCCCCCTCCTGCCTCAAGATTTACAAGGCCTTGGACTCTATCAGAGGAAGAAAGTAGCTGATCAGAGCTGGGAGAGGGGCCCCCATGGTGTCAGGCCAAGGTTTTCCAAGGAGTCTCAGTTAATCCCAGCTCAGGCTTAGTAAAAACATGGGTAAGAAATTCTAGCCTACCTTCAAGCATTCAGTTATGTTCAAGGGGGAAGAAAATAAAAAGGCTTTTTAGACAATTTATTTATGAGCATGTGTCAGTTTTATTTCAATCTTGCTGCAAGTGAAGAGACCTAGAAGAGGCCAATTCAAGAATGCCTCTTGGTAGACACATTTAGAGGAAAGGAGAGTGTTCAGAATCGTTGTTAAAACGGACCTACAAAAATAATGTCTGGATAAAATTTACCAAACTCTTACAATTGGCAGGGTAGATGAGAAACTGGTTTCTAAAAAGAAATCCGGATCTCATTAAAAATTTACCATAAGATTGCTTAAGTGTTTTTATCAAGAATGTTCATTTCCGGGCAGTGCCTGTGGCTCATCGAGGAGGGCGCCAGTCCGTATACTGAAGGTGGCGGATTCAAACCTGGCCTCCGCCGAATTGCAAAACAGAAAAATAGCCCTGCTTTGTAGCGGGTGCCTGTAGTCCCTGCTACTCGGGAGGCTGAGGCAAGAGAATGGCCTAAGCCCAGGAGTTGAAGGTTGCTGTGAGCTGGGTGATGCCACGGCACTCTACCGAGGGTGATAAAGTAAAACTCTGTCTCTACTAAAAAAATAAATAAATAAACAGAAAAAGAATGTTCATTTCCTTACAGAAGGAAATAATGGATTGTACTTGGCAAAAAAGCACTGTGACATTCTTTTTTTTTTGAGACAGAGTCTCACTATATCGCCCTCGGTGGAGTGCTGTGGCATCACAACTCACAGCAACCTCCAACTCTTGGGCTTAAGCGATTCTCTTGCCTCAGCCTCCCAAGTAGCTGGGATTACAGGCACCGGCCAAATCTCCTGGCTATTTTTCTGTTGCAGTTGTCATTGTTGCTTAGTTGGCCCCGGATGGGTTTGAATTCTCCTTCCTTCGTGTATGTGGCTGGTGCCATAACCACTGTGCTACAAGTGCCAAGCCAGCACTGTCACATTGTGACTTAGCTGCTGCTAGGGCTGGAGGCCCTTCCACAAAGCAATCAATTTGGAAATTCCAGGTTCCTATGTGCCCAAGCCTGTGCCAATAGGAGCACAAGCTGGTAGGCAGAAATTTCTGGGAGCCCGAATTATCTCTGTGCAAGGGAAAATTTCCTGACAAAAGTATCTGTCCAGGCAGATGCTCTGTCTGAAATGCTTTTCAGAGAAGTTCTGAGTTCTCTCATGTTGGGGGTAAGCAAGACTGCAGAGGAAGCAGGCAGCCTCTTGGTACAGATATTTTAGAGCTATTTACCCAAGTCGGGGACTTGGACCTCTGGCAGAATACCAGATGATTTTCAATGGTACACTGACAAGACACTAAATCACACTGAATCCCATAGCGAAAAGTTATTTCCTTGTCAATTTTCTTTCTTTCCCTCTTTTATTTCCCCCAGTAGAATTTGGGTTCACAAAAGTGGATTAATCATATGCCTGGGTTCATGACAACTTTCATCATTGGTCCTTGCATGGAACATTTTATTATATATTTAGTTTGTCTTCTTCATTAGTTATTTTGAAATAATATAAGCATTCCATGAATTTATCCCCCAAAACAATATCTCAGACCTTGACAATAATTAACAAGTAACTAAATGGTCCTCCCAAGCCATTCTTTGACTCCAACCTTAGGCAACTGTCAAATTGAATCCCATACTCATCATCATTTTGCTTTCCTTTTAATATCGTTTTTTTGGGGTTCTTTGTTTTTTTTTTTAGAGACAGAGTCTCATTTTGTCATCCTTGGTAGAGTGCCATGGCGTCACAGCTCACAGCAACCTCCAGTTCTTGGAATGATTCTCTTGCCTCAGCCTCCCGACCTTTTAATATAGTTTTATTGTACCTACACCTATTCCTTAAAAAGAACATTTAAAATTTTAACTGTTTTTAATTTTATTAAAAAATAGAATCAGGGGCGGTACCTGTGGCTCAAAGGAGTAGGGCACCAGCCCCATATGCCGGAGGTGGTGGGTTCAAACCCAGCCCCAGCCAAAAAAATAGAATCAGGTTATATATAACTTTTTTTTTTCAGTTTTTGGCCGGGGCTGGGTTTAAACCCGCCACCTCCGGTATATGGGGCTGGCACCTTACTCCTTGAGCTACAGGCACCACCCAATATATAATTTTTTTTTGCTTTGCTATTTCATACAATATTATATTGCTAATAGTTACCTATTTTGTTGCATGTCATTTATGTCCCTTTGTTTTGACTACATTTTGACTACAGTAAAATATTCTATGGTGTGAGGTTACCTCAAGCTATTATAAAGATATCAGTTTCCTTACACTCTGATCATAGCAACATTATTCACAAAAGGTAGAAGCAACCCATGTGCCTAGCAAGAGATGAATAGGTATGCCAGGCATGGTGGCTCATACCTGTAATTGTAGCACTCTGGGAGGCCAAGGTGGGTGGATTGCTTGAGCTCAAGAGTTCAAGACCAGCCTGAGCAAGAGTGAGATCCCTGTCACTAAAAATAGTTGGGCATTGTGGTGGGCACCTACAGTCCCAGCTACTTGGGAGACTGAGGCAAGAGGATCACTTGAGCTCAAGAGTTTGAAGTTGCCATAAGCTGTGACACCACGGCACTCTTTCGAGGGCAACAAAGTGAGTTCTATCTAAAAAAAAAAAGAGAGAAAAGAAATGCATTATTTCAAATAAAATTCTCTGTTATAAACAAACTTTTTCTTGATCTTGAAAAAAAAAAGAGAGAGAGATGAATGGATAAATAAAATGAAGTATATACATTTAATGGAATATTATTCATCCTTAAATTCTAACACATGCTATTACTACATGGCTGTCCCTTGAAGATATCATTCTAAGTAAAATAAGTTGGTCACAAAAGGACAAATACTATATGATCCACTTATAAGAGGGACCGAGAATAGTTAAATTCATAGACAGAAGTAGAGTGCTGGTTGTCAGGGGCTGGCGGGGGGAGGGCAGTAGAGAATCATCATTTAATGGGTACAGAGTTTCAGTTTGGGAACATGAAAATAATTCTAGAGATGGATGATGGTGATGACTCCAGAGAAATGTGAATGTAATTAATACCATTGAACTATGCACTTAATAATGGCCGAAATGGTAAAAATTTTATGTTATGTATACTTTACCACTAAAGTGATAAAAAGATACCACTTTCCCATCAATGAGCATTTGAGTTGTTTGCTTCTTCCAGTTTTTTGTTTTTTTTTTTGTCTGTTTGTTTTGTTTTTGTTTTGGGGTTTTTTTGAGACAGAATCTCAAGCTATCACCCTGGGTAGAGTTGCTGTGGCATCACAGCTCACAGCAACCTCCAACTCCTGGCATAAGTGATTCTCTTGCCTTAGCCTCCCAAGTAGCTGGGACTACAGGCACCTGCCGCACCACCCGGCTATTTTTTGTTGTTGTTGTTGTAATTATCATCATTGTTGTTTGGCGGGCTTGGGCTGGATTTGAACGCACCAGCTCTGATGTATGTGGCTGGTGCCCTAGCCACTTGAGCTACAGGCACTGAGCCTCCAGTTTTTTGGTTTTTTTTTATAATTTTATTGAATCATAATTGTGTACATTGGTGCAATCATAGGGCGCAATGTGCTTCATATACATTCAGAAATATTTTGATCGTACTGTTACAGATAGCCTTCATGGCATTTTTTTGATCACTATATAAAGACATTGATACTCTACCTTTAATAAGTTTCACCAGTGCCCTGCTAAGATGCACCGTAGGTGTGTTCCGAGCCTCCAGTTTTATTGAAGAGAATGTCTCATTTTGGTGTTAGTGCATCTTTAACACCTGGCTAACATGTATATCTTTTCTTTCCCTTTTAAAAGAAAGAAGGCTTCTACCTCAAGAGTTTTCAGCAGGCAGTGGTATCCAGCTAGAATCAAAACATATGTTTAGTTTTTTGTTTTTTTTAGAGACAGAATCTCACTTTATGGCCCACAGTAGAGTGTTATGGCATCACAGCTCACAGCAACCTCCAACACCTGGGCTTAGGTGATTCTCTTGCCTCAGCCTCCTAAGTAGCTGGGACTACAGGCACCTGCCACAACACCCGGCTAAAAAAATATCTTTAGTTTTTATTTTACTTATTTTTATAATTACTTTCTATTTTTTTGGCAAGGGATGGTTGGTTTTATAGTTACTATAATGCTATAAAGTTTTATAAAACAATAAACACACATGAGTAAAAAATAGTTGATTTAAAGAAAACTATGAAGTAAACAACCTTATAGGTGGTATATGGATATGCCGTGAATTGTGCAGATCGTAAAGTTTGGAAAACATGATTTTAGAGGTTTCTCAGTCTCTGGTCAAAGCAGTGATTTTTGTGACCCTTCCAAGGTTAATAGTCTCTGATATTCCTGATATGCATATAGTACAATTCATGCGTGCTCAGAAAGTGCTAGAAAGGACAGGGAAGGCTTTGTATAAAAACGTTCTTGGCCTTAAAGGATGAGTAGGATTTAAGTGAAAATAAAGATAAAATAAGAGTTCTTCTAGGCAGAAAGAATAGTATGAAGGTCAGACTAGTCAGGTATGTTCATGAGCTACCGAGTTTGCTTGGTGGAAGCAAAGGGTAATTATACAAAATAAAGAAAATAAACTTGGAAAGCCTGAAAAATCCAAGGAGAGGACCTATGACTTAGTTGTGAGGTTGTAGGGAGCCCCCCGAAAATTCTTCAGGAGGGAAATGACATGATGAAGGGACTCAGATCTTGAGCAACTGGTTTTTGGTGAAAATTCTCCTTTAGTCCAGACTGAGACTGCTGACTAGTTCATTCATCCCTCAGATAATTATCAAGGGCCTCCCATATACCAGACACTGCCCTGTGGTTTCAGTGATGCACAAAAACATACTCCTTATTTTATAATCCTCTAGTGGGTGAGCCAGACATTAAATGAAATAATCACATCAATATAAAATTACATGTGCTAATAAGCCCAACAGAGGAGGAGTTCCTGATGCCAGGAGTACACATAGTAGTGGAGCTTATCTGGTTTGGCAGTAGAGAGAACAAGGCTATTTGGCTGTTCTGAGGAAGTGACAGTGGAGCTGATATTGAAAGGATGAGAAAGCATTCAATGGGTAAAGAGAAGAGGGGAAAGCATTTCAGACAGAGCAAGCAGCATGCCCCAAACCCCCACGGCCTGCAGAGGAGGACTGGAGGGCCCTGGAGTAGATGAACCATGAAGAAAGTCATTGGGTCTGTGTCTCAGGGAGTGCAGAGGATCGTGGTGAGAAAGGAATCTGGAGCCAGCAGGCTCTAGGAAAGTTTTGGACTTCATCCTAGAAGAAAGGGGTGCTGTTGACAGGGCTGTGATACAATCAGATCAGCGTTAAAAAAAAAAAAAGAAATCTGGCTTGGCACCTGTGGCTCAAGCAGCTAAGGCGCCAGTCACATACACCTGAGCTGGCGGTTCGAAACCAGCCTGGGCCCGCCAAACAACCATGACGACTGCAAACAAAAAAAAAAGGCTGGGCATTTTGGCGAGCACCTGTAGTCCCAGCTACTTGGGAGGCAGAGGCAAGAAACTCACTTGAACCCAGGAATTGGAGGTTGCTGTGAGCTGTGATGCCACAGCACTCTATCCAGGGTGACAGCTTGAGGCTCTGTCTCAAAAAAAAAAAAAAAAAATCAGAAATCACGGTGCACGTGAGAAGGGAGGGCTGATGTCAGTAGTGCTCTCTAGGGCATCCCAGATCCCTCTGGGTTCCTGTGACTGGGGAGCTTGTCCAAAGACAGCATGCTGGAGGGTGGGGTGTTGGTGAAAGAAAAGCAAGGGGGAGGGAGTGATTGTAAGAATCGGACAGAGATAAGCTGGGGGAGATCCAAAGGGGACCTACATGACTAGGGGAGGGGGACATGGAAAAAACCCATGAGCAGGTTCCTGCTGGCAGTTGGGAGAGAGGCTGGAGCTTGGAGAAGGCAGGGTTGAAGTCATTGGCAGAGAGGCACAAAGCTGTGGCAGTAATAAGTTTGCCCAGGAGAGGGCTCCACCTTGAGAAAATGACTCAAAGATCTTTGAGGTTGGCTCAGTGCCTGTGGCTCAACGCACTAAGGCGCCAGCCATGTACACCTGAGCTGGTGGGTTCGAATCCAGTCCGGGCCCGCCAAACAGCAATGACGGCTGCAACTAAAAAAATGGCTAGGCGCTGTGGCGGGCACCTGTAGTCCCAGCTACTTGGGAGGCAGAGGCAAGAGACTCGCTTGAGCCCAGGAATTGGAGGTTGCGGTGACACTCTATCCAGGGTGACAGCTTGAGGCTCTGTCTCAAAAAAAGAAAAAGATCTTTGAGGTTCCCAGAGAGAAGAGGGGTGATCAAGGATAGGCTCTATGGGGACTCCTGCCATAGTTGGAGCAGAAGGAGCTGATGGATGGGGATGGTCCAGCAAGGGCACCAGGTTAAAAGCAGTAAAGGCCCAAGAAGAGCATAGTGGCCAGGGCCTGTGAGTGGGGACAGACAGGCAGCTGGAGAAGAGCTGATCAGTGAGCCTGCAGGCCCCAACTTTGTTTTTGTTTTCTCCTAGACATGACTGGAGTCAGGGAAGTGGTAGTAGAGGTAGGTGGAAGCAAGTAGAAGAACCCTGACTAGGAGGGCAGGAGTGGAGCTGACCAGGAGGTGAGAACTCCTCACCTTGCCCCCACATTGTCTTGCCTTTCCTTTCTAAACCTCCCTGGGCTGCAGAAAACTAGGGAGACTGAGGATAAACATTCTCTCTAAACAGAGCTTCAGAAGGGAGAAGAGAAAAGGAAACACAAACCCCATGATGCTTTTCATTATCTTTTAAGGGAAGGGAATGAGGTAAGTTTGGGGACTTGATGGCTATGTGCACAAATGCACATGTGGTCACCCCTACTCACTCACTCATGCACACTTTCACAGCCCTCACACAGACAGCACTCATTCACACACCTCCTCACTCATCATGCGTACTCACTCATACACCCATGCTTAACACATGTTCCCTCCTACCCTGCCACCCCTACACATACACCCGGGAGAATCTCAGACAGCTATTCACAATAGCCCTGATCTCCAGGAGTATATTGTAAGTATCTTCTAACAGAGATAGGTGGCTCCATAGTGTGTCATGTGTGTGTCTTTGTAAGTAAAAAATGCAGTACTGAGGGGTGCCGTGAAGGTGAGTGGGGATGGGGGATCTCCCAAGATATGATGTGTGTCTCTAAAGAGATGAATGTAGTGATGTGTGTATTGTTTCATTCAGTCATTCATTCAACCAGCCTAAGGAGGAGGCACTGTGCTTGGTTAAATCGTGAACCACACAGACACCATTACTACTCAAAATCTAATGAGCTCCAGAGAAGACAGGCTCTCGGGACACAGCAGTAAATACCATGATGGGGGAGTGCTGTGTGCTTTGGGAGCTGGGAACAGGCAAGGAGACCCAAGAATTTCCCGAGAACAGGGTGGACACCTTAGCGGGGCAAGTACAGACACTGACTGGGGAGCACCTCCAGGATGCATGCTGCGTATCAGCAGGCAGGGATGTGTTTTGGAGGGTATGTGGATTGGGATGTGAGGGCACCACATGTGCATGTGTGTATGGCCATGTATACATAGGAAGGGGTGAGGTGTGCATCATTATCAGAATTATCAGAGCAAACCGGCTCTTTATTACATGTATAATTTCCCTGTGTCCCATTGGGTCCCTCCATGCACAGGGAGCTGGAGTGGAACTAAACCAAATAGGGGAGTTAGCAACTTCAAGGGGCTGCGGCAGAGCTTAAAGTGCTGCTGATGAATGGTAATGGCAGGCAGGGGACCTCAGGGTGTCACCAATTGTAGAGAGGGACTGGAGGAGAGAATGTCGATTGGGCTTGGGCTAGGGACCAGCGCCTGGTGCAAGGAAGTCTGTGGACAAGTCCAGGGACTGGCAGGTTTTGTACCTAGAGGAAGAGAAGGGAGAGAGAGAGAGAGAATGCCCAGCCCAGCCCATATTGCCTGGGGTAGGAAACTCAAGCATGATAGCCTGGCTACATGGCCTTCCCTCTTTCAACAGTATTTCCTGAATCTCATATGTGGAAAATGACCTGGAAGTTTAACGGAAAGAAGTCATCTCCATGTTATGTCCAAATCTCAGTTTGACAGCAGGACCTTGGGCAAGTTACCCCTCAGAGTGGTATAATAATTAGCATAATAATATTTATCTTGCAGGGCTATGGTGATGATCAGCAGTAATATAAAAACTGTGGTCCCTAGTAAGCATTCAAAGAAGATGGCATTTTATTTAAGATATTGGATCTCTCTGTAGATCTACATCATCTACATGCCAAATAATCCTTGCCTTTCCCACCCTTTAAGATTCAAACCCAGCTCACTCCTACCCAGTCCTGTAGGGACAGCCCCTCCTCCCTGCTCCAGTTAATTTTTTTTTTTTGAGAGGATTTGAGCTGTTCAAGCAGCTCACAGTCCACCTCTTAGGGATCCCAGGCCTGGAAAGAAGCAGGAAGTCTCTCCAGTGAAGAAGGCAAGCCCTCTTCTCTTTCACCCCAACCCCTGGAGATGAAAGCCCAGATCTTAGCCCCTCCTTTGAAGCTCAGGTCCACCTCCAACCTGCCTAGCTACTGAATAACCAGTGGGAGTTACATTAACTGGGGACAGCACCCTCCATCCATAGCCAACGCCATCTTCAATCCTTTCAGCTCATCCCCATCTTATGCCCTTCTCTCTCCTCAGTAGAGTGCTCTGGCATCATAGCTCACAGCAACCACAAATTCCTGGGCTCAAGTAATCCTCTTGCCTCAGCCTCCCTACTAGCTGGGACTACAGGTGCCCACCACAACACTCAGCTATTTTTAGAGATGGTGTCTCCCTCTGGCTTAGGCTGGTCTCAAACTCGCGAGCTCAGGCGATCCACCAGCCTCAGCCTTTCAGAGTGCTAGCATTACAGGCATGAGCCACTGCACCCAGTCTTTTAATTTTTTTTTTAAGCGTTCCTTTGGAGAACTATTTCTATTCTTTTCTCTTCCTTTTTTGAGATAGAGTCTTATTATGTCACCCTCGGTAGAGTGCCATGGCATCACAGCTCCCAGCAACCTCAAACTCTTGGTTTAAGTGATTCTCTTGCCTCAGCTTCCCAAGTAGCTGTGACTACTGGCACCCACCACAACGCCTCACTATTTTTATGTTGTGGTTGTCACTGTTGTTTAGCTGGCCCAGCCTGGGCCTGGTTCCAACCTGTCAGCCTTGGTGTATGTGGCCGGCGCCCTACCCACTGAGCTATGGGTGCCACCTGGAGAAATATTTCTAAATAACAGTGTCCGTTCCTATGGCTGCCCTTTCAAGTATGTTTCTATCACCAGTTTCTTCTTTCTTCTCTCTTTTTTAAATTTTTTCCTTAGCCAAGTAAAAAATAAGTATAAAGAAGCAAAAAAACAAAAAAGAAAGAAAGAAAGAAAGAAAGAAAATCTTTACTCCTACCACTCAGAAGCAATTATAAAAATTGCTAACATTTCTTAAGTGCTGCTATATCAGGCATTATTCCAAATGCCTGGATGCTCCATTTCATCCTCACAGTAACTTGGGGAAACAGGTACCATCATTACCATCATTATCTCCACTTACCAGAAGCAGCAGAGGCACAGAAGGTAACTTGCCCAAGATCACACAGCTAGCTAGTAAGTGGTATGGGAAAGCTGCAAACTCAGACATACTACACTTTCCTTTGTATCTTTTAGCTATTATCTTGCATCACTTTACAATACTGATATTTATTACCCACCTCTGTCCTGAGCATAGTGCTAGGCAGGAGACAGGTACAAAGAAGCACTTTCCAGCGCCCAGCTGATAGCAGCCCCACAAGGCAGGCACTAGAGCACAGTGCTCTTGTACAGGAGGAAAGCAATGCAGAGGCAGCAGCAAGAGATGCCCCCAGCCAGGACTTGGGAAGGAGCCTCCCTGAGTATTGTACCTCAGCCGAGCCCTCTCCTAATGCCCACTTCTGCCAACTTGCATCACTGCACTTTGGCTCCTCCTGAGGCATTTGCCCTGCAACTAAAGGGCCTGAGGCCCACGATCTCACAGCCTTGGGGCTGCAACAGGCCCACAGACTCACTAGTAGGATTGTTGCAGCAGCCTAAATGCCATCATGCCCTGCCTTTCTTTTCTCCATCCTGCAGATCACTAGGGGCTATGTGAATCGCTTATAGCACATTCTTGCTGATCTAATCTCCAACTGCAAAATGCCTTTGCAGGCTTCTTTCTCTTACTCAACCTTTACACAATTACACCCTAGCTGGAAAACTCCTCTTTCTTGAGTGCTCTTTCATTCTCTACTTATCAATACCTCACCTTTCCTTCAAGTCTTCTAGTAAAAGCCTCTTCTTACAAAACCCTTGTAGGCCCAATGACCACCAGGTGTACCTCTTTCTTTGGTCATCGTCCTTTTTACTCCTCTCAAGGCATCAATCTTAGGCTGCCTGATAGCATAATTTTTTGTTTAAAAAAATTTTTTTTGAGACAGAGCCTCAAGCTGTCACCCTGGATAGAGTGCTGTGGCATCACAGCTCACAGCAACCTCCAATTCCTTGGCTCAAGAGAGTCTCTTGCCTCTGCCTCCCAAGTAGCTGGGACTACAGGCACCTGCCACAATGCCCGGCCATTCTTTTGTTTGCAGCCATCATTGTTGTTTGGCGGGCCCAGACTGGATTCGAACCCGCCAGCTAAGGAGTATGTGGCTGGCACCCTAGCCTGTTGAGCCACAGGGCACCGAGCCCATAATTTTTTTTTAATTAAAATATAATTATAGGGCGGCTCCTGTGGCTCAGCGAGTAGGGCGCCGGCCCCATATACCGAAGGTGGCGGGTTCAAGCCCGGCCTCGGCCGAACTGCAAAACAAAAAAATAGCCAGGCGCTGTGGCGGGCGCCTGTAGTCCCAGCTACTCGGG
>CAUYON010153932.1:0-55727 GCA_963573935.1 Arctocebus calabarensis
TTTTTTTTTGAGACAGAGCCTCAAGCTGTCACCCTGGATAGAGTGCTGTGGCATCACAGCTCATAGCAACCTCCAGTTCCTGGGCTCAAGCGAGTCTCTTGCCTCCACCTCCCAAGTAGCTGGGACTACAGGCGCCCGCCACAACGCCTGGCCATTTTTTGCTTGCAGCCGTCATTGTTGTTTGGCGGGCCCAGGCTGGATTCAAACCTGCCAGCTCAGGTGTATGTAGCTGGCGCCTTAGCCCGCTGAGCCACAGGCGCCGAGCCCTGTTTTACATTTCTTGAATAATGTTCTAGCATTTTCAATTTTAAGAGCAAATGAGTAGAACATTTTTTATTTCTTTTATATTAACAAAATTTATTTATTTAACTTCAGGTCTATGGGCTTGGGTAAAGTAAAGGTTTACACACTTTCCTAACCCCACGTATGTATGTGAGGGACCCGAAATAGGGTAGGACCACACCGCACACATCCCCTGCTGTAAGCATTCTCTCTTCTTTTCCTTAAATCTCTAGCAATATAGATTCTATGGTTGTGTTGATGCAAATAACATTTCATACTTGTTTAGGGCTTAATGTTACTTAAAGGGCAGCCTCATTTATTCATTATTTCATCAAAAATTTATGTGCTGACAAGGTAGGCTGTCTTACTTGATCTTCACAGCAGTCAGGTACTCTAGTTAGAAATGATTCTTTAATTCTGATATTTATAAACTTGGCAACTAAGATCTAGTGATTGGCTTATGGTTGTGTAGTTAGAAGCCGAGCCAGGAATAGAGTTCTACTTTTTAAATCATATACAAAGCAATATCTCTAGTTTTTTAAAATCAATTCATTTAAAAAAAAATGAGTCAAGTTAATCATTGTGTTCTGTGAAAACAAAGAGAATTAGAATCTCTGTATAGACACATCTTAGAGCTTATCCTGAAAACAAAGTAACCACAATAAACTTCAAGAAATGATTGTCTACTTTCACACCCTTATTAAAAAATGTAATTGGCTTGGTTATTCAACATCATGGAAATCTTATCCTATTCATCTGTTCACTCATTACAAATCAAATTTCATATCTACCTATTTCAGAAGTATGTGCTTTTAATCCTTAAAGATTCCAGCCATTCTTTTATTACATGTACTTTGATTTTCTCTGCTGGAAATGGTTTATGTTTTTTTCTTGAATTTAACAATTGCCTGAACACATATAAAGTATTAATGGAAAATATACTTATTTTCCAAGGCTACTCATTAAAATGAAGTCAACATGGACTGTCTGAATTGGCTTTAATTTTCTTTGGACGTTAATAACTGAACTTGTCATTTTGGGAATGTTGAGGTTTTCAAATTTAAAATAATGGTACATAAAATGTATCAGGAAAGGAGAACTTAACTCTGCCAGTAAAAATGCATATACTAGGCTTTTCAATTAATTTAGTAATAGATAAGCAAAGGTAATGAAAACCATGTTGTGTCAGTACTGGCTTTTGGTGATATCTATTTATAATATTGTTTCAAGGGTGTATTCTAGAGCTGTGGGGTTGTTTTTCAGATTATATAAGCAAGAAGACATCTAGTACAATTAGGCCTGAAAGCACTATAGTTCCAGTTTCTAATGGTCTTCATATATTTTAAAACTGTCTTAATATGTTTTTTAAAAAACTGTTCTTTAAAACTGTTTTAATATGAAATGTACATTTGAAAAACACATTTGAAAGATTTTTCTTTAGCATTGTAGAAGTTTGCTTCCCAAATTCTTACCTGTTGGAAATTTCCAGCCCTTTTGCTCTTCATTTCATCTTCTTTTATTTTCTTTCTTCATTTCCATTTTTAAAAAAGTTTATTTCTCTTGTTGAAGGATGACATGTTAGCCACCTTTGGAAGTCTCAACATCCTCATTCCTTCTTGGATCATTTGTCCACCAAACACTCTATAACTTCACTTCAGAATCTGCCCCTTTGAGTTGAAATCATCACAGAACTGAGCTCTGGAATACAGTGGGCACTGGAGGCAACTGAAGAGCTGGAAGGGAGGAGTCAGAAGTCTGAGCAGTAGTGATATTACGTTCGTAAAAAACATCTTTAAAAGATGTTTTCAAACTGTCACTTTCAATCATCTTGTAAAGATGAGAATAAAAATGCATCTATAAAATCTGTGGCATATTCTGGCATAAATATATATGTGTATATATAGTTATAAGTAAGTAAACATATATGAAAAATAAGATTATATATAATTACTTGTAGAAAAATAAATATAGTTACCTGTCTATATATATATATATATATTTTTTTTTTTTTACCA
Organism: Arctocebus calabarensis; assembly: GCA_963573935.1. Taxonomy (NCBI): domain Eukaryota; kingdom Metazoa; phylum Chordata; class Mammalia; order Primates; family Lorisidae; genus Arctocebus; species Arctocebus calabarensis. The sequence continues at coordinate 2,298 of CAUYON010153932.1, forward strand.
AAATCAGACATTTGATTTAAATATTCCTGAAAAATTATTAGTAAACATTAGCGGTTGTTCTTAAAGAATTTACTGTTAGTTAGGCTGGGGATGGTGGCTCATGCCTATAATCCTAGCACTCTGAGAGGCAGAAGTGGGTGGATTGCTTGAGCTCAGGAGTTTGAGACTAGCCTTAGCAAGAAAGAGACCCTATCTCTAAAAAAATATAGCTGGACATTGTGGTGGATGCCTGTAGTCCCAGCTACTCAGGAGGCTGAAGTGAGAGAATCACTTTAACCCTAGAGTTGGAGGTTGCTATGAGCTGTGACCCCCAGGGCACTCTAGCCTGGGCAACAGAGTGAGACTCTGTTTAAAAGCAAAACAAAACAAAACAAAAAATGAATAAATAAATAAAATAATAATAGAAAATTAGCAGGGCATAGTGGTGCATGCCTATAGTCCCAGCTACTTGGAGGCTGAGGCAAAAGGATTGCTCAAGCCCAGGAGTTTGAGGTTGCTATAAGCTATGATATCATGCCAGTCTATTGAGGGTGACATAATGAGACTGTCTCAAAAAAAAAGAAAAAAAACAAAAAAAACCCCAAAAGAAAAAAGAAATGAAAAAGGAGATATTACAACTGATACCACAGAAATACAAAACATCATTTCTAACTACTATAAAAAAACGCTAAACATAAACTCGAAAACATTGAGGGAATGAACAAATTCCTGGAAACACAATCTCTTTAGGCTCAATTAGGAAAAAAAAAGAACTCATAAACAGAATAATATGAAGTAATGAAATTGAGGCAGCAATAAAAAATGTTCCAACCAAAAAACGTCCTGGACCAGATGGTTTCACAGCTGAATTATACCAGGCCTAAAAAAAAAAAAAAAAAAAAAAAACTAGTACCTATATTGCAGAAATTCTTTTATAAAATCAAAAAGGAAGGAATCCTCCCTAATTCATTCTACAAAGCCAGTATCACCTTGATATCAAAGCCATGAAAGGACACAATAACAAAAAAAGAAAAGTACAGATTAATATCTCTTATAAATATAGATGCAAAAATCCTTAGTAAAATTTTAGCAGATGTAATCAGCAGAACATCAAAAAAATAATCTACCATGACCTAGTAGGCTTCTTCCCAGAGATGCAAGGATGGTTCAACATACGTAAATCTATAAATGTGATTCAACCACAGAAACCGAAGCAAAAACAAAGACCGTGTGATCATTTCAATAGACTCAGAGCATTTGACAAAATTCAGCACTCTTTTGCGATAAGAACTGTTAAAAAAAATAGGCATAGATCACCTCAAAACCATAAAAGCAGGGTCGGGTGCAGTGGCTCAGGCCTGTAATGCTGTTATACTCAAAGTGAGTGGACTAGAGAAACTCCAGTATGCTGAGTTCAAATTAAGCAAGGGTTCTTTATTGATCAGCTGGGCCGAGAGCAGCCTCATGCCTCAAAGTCTCTGGACATCTAGAAGCAGGGGGTGGAAACCTCTTATAAGGCAATTACAGTAGGGGAGGGGAAATCATTAATGCAAGCTGAATTTCACAAGAGGCAACACCTGATAAAGAGAGTCCTTACAAGGGGAAGCTGGGGTTTTGCAGGTTTTTTGTTTTTTGGGGGGGTTTTTTTTGCAGTTTTGGCTGGGACCAGGCTTGAACTCGCCACCCCCAGCATATGGGGCTGGTGCCGTGCTGCCTGGGTTTTACAGTTGTTACTAAACTCTTTCAGCTGAGCTTCCTGTCTTAGAGGGGGAGTTTTTTATTTATTTATTTAAATTTTTTTTTTTTTTGAGACAGACCTTCAAGCTGTCACCCTGGATAGAGTGCTGTGGCATCACAGCTCCCAGCAACCTCCAATTCCTGGGCTCAAGCGAGTCTCCTGCCTCTGCCTCCCGAGTAGCTGGGATTACAGGCACCCACCACAACGCCCGGCCATTTTTTGGTTGCAGCCATCATTGTTGTTTGGCGGGCCCGGGCTGGATTCAAACCCGCCAGCTCAGGTGTATGTGGCTGGCGCCTTAGCCCATTGAGCCACAGGTGCCGAGCCCAGAGGGGGAGTTTTAAGTATTTTTTTTTTTTTTTGCAGTTTTTGGCCAGGGCTGGGTTTGAACCCACCACCTCTGACATATAGGGCCGGTGCCCTACTCCTTTGAGCCACAGGCGCTGCCCTTAAAGGGGGAATTTTGGAAGCCCTTAGCAAGATGGAGTTGGGGCATAACAATCCTTGCACTCTGGGAGGCCAAGGTGGGTGGATTGCCTGAGCTCAGGAGTTCAAGACCAGCTTGAGCAGCCTGAGCAAGAGCAAGAGCAAGACCCTGTCTCTAAAAAAGAAATAGGTGGGTATTGTGACAGGCGCCTATAGTCCCCGTTACTCAAGAGGCTGAGGCAAGAGTATCGAGCCCAAGAGTTTGAGGTTTCTGTGAGTACTCCATGGTACTCAACCCCAGGACAACTGAGTGAGACTCTATCTCAAAACAATAAAAAAACAAAAAACCCAAACCTCATAAAAGCCATATATGACAAATCCATAGCCAGCATCAAGCATTGTACTAAATAGGGAAAACTTGAAGGCATTCCCACTTAGATCTGGAACCAGACAAGGTTGCCCACTGTCACCACTTCTATTCAATGTAGGGAAGGAAGTCCTAGCCAGAGCAATCAGACTAGAGAAGGAAATCAAGGCTATCTAAATGGGAACATAAGAGGTCAAACAATCACTCTTTGCTGACTCTTACAACTAGAAAACCTCAAAGATTCTGCCCAGAGACTTGTGGAATTGATAAATAAATTCATCAGAGGCTCAGGATGCCAAATCAACGTACACAAACTGGTAGTATGCCTATACACCAACAACAGTTTAGTGAGAATCATCAAATCAAAGACTTAATACCTTTCACAATAGCAATGAAGAAAATAAAATACCTAGGAATATATTTAATCAAGGAGATGAAAGACCTATACAGGGAGAACTATGAGTTACTGAGGAAGGAAATCAGAGGATGTAAACAAATGGAAAAATATCATGCTTATGGACTGCCAGAATCAACATTTCACTATCCAAAGTGATCTACAGATTCAGTGCAATCCCCATTAAAATACCAACATCATTTTTTTGCAGAGCTAGAAAAAATAAATCTATGCTTCTTAAAGGATAATTGGAGGTATCACGTTAGACCAATGCCCCAGAAGAGAAAACTCAGACGTAAAACCATTCTCATATTGCCATCTTATCTTTGACAAAACAGACAATAACATACACTGGGGGAAAGAATTCCTATTCAATAAATGGTGCTGGGAAAATTGGATATCCATATGTAGAAGAATGAAACAGGAGAATTTCTTTTCACAGAGAAATTAATTCATAGCAGGTAAGAAGCATAAACATAAGGCATGAAACAAAGAATTATAGAAGAAATTGGAAAAGCTCTTATAGATATTAGCCTAGGCAAATAATTTATGAAGAAGACCCCAAAGGCAATCATAGCAACAACAAAAATTAATAAATGGGACCTGATTAAATTACAAAGCTTCTGCACAGCCAAGGAAACGATCAATAGAATGAATAGATAACCTATAGAACAGGAGGAAATATTTGTATGCTATATATCCAATAAAGGACTAATACCAGAATCTAGATAACTCAAGCAATTCAGTCAGGAAAACACCAAACAACCCCATAAAAAAGTGGGCAAAACACTTTGAGTGAACAGAGGCTGGTCGCGGTGGCTCATGCCTATAATCCTAGCACTCTGGGAGGCTTAGGAGGGTGGATTGCCCTGAGCTCACAGGTTCGAGATCAACCTGAGCAAAAGCAAGACCCTATCTCTAAAAAATAGCTGGGCATTGTGGCAGGCACCTGTAGTCCCAATTACTTAGGAGGCTGAGGCAAATGAATTGCTTGAACCCAAGAGTTTAAGGTTGCTGTGAGCTATGACAGTACCGCACTCTACAGGGGCAACAAAGTGAGACTCTGTCTCAAAAGAAAAAAAAGACATAAACAGAAGGCTTTCAAAAGAAGATAGATTAATGGCTAATAATCATATAAAAATGCTCAAAATCTCTAGTAATCAAAGAAATATAAATAAGAACCACAATAAGGCTATCACTTAACTCCAATGAGAATGGCTTTTATCCCCAAATTCCAAAACAACAGATGCTGACATAGATGCAGAGAGAAAGGAACATTCACTTATATACTTTTGGTAGTAGGAGTGTAAACTAGCACAACCTTTGTGGAAAGTAGTATGGAGAAAACTTAAAACTAAAAGTAGATCTACAATTTGATCCAGCAATTCCACTACTGGGTATTACCAAAGGAAAGGTATTACCAAAGTCATTTTGTCAAAAAGACATATGCCCCCAAATATTTATTGTAGCACAATTTACAATTGCAATGATGTGGAACCAACCCAAGTGCCCATCAATACGTGAGTGGATTAAAAAAAAACGGTATATGTATACTGTGGAGTACCACTCAGCCATAAAAATATGGTGAACTAGGCTCGGCGCCTGTGGCTCAACGGGCTAAGGCACCAGCCACGTACACCTGAGCTGGCGGGTTCGAATCCAGCCCCGGCCCGCCAAACAACAATGATGGCTGCAACCAAAAAATGACCGGGCATTGTGGCAGGTGCCTATAGTCCCAGCCACTTGGGAGGCGGAGGCAAGAGACTTGCTTGAGCCCAGGAGTTGGAGGTTGCTGTGAGTTAGATGCTATGTCACTCTATCCAGGGTGAGAGCTTGAGGCTCTGTCTCAAAAACAAAACAAAACAAAACAAAAAATGGTGAACTAATACTTTTTGTAACAACCTAGATGGAACTGGAGACCATTCTTCCACATGAAATTTTGTAAGAATAGAAAAACAAACACCACATGTACTGGAAATAACAAATCAACACCCACGTGTACATTTGTTAGTGAAACTCGAAGGAAAGGAAGTAGGTAGGATGGGGGACAGGAAGGAGGGGTAAATCCACACCTAATGGGTACAATGCACACTATCCAGGTGAGAGACACCCTTATGACTTTGACTCAGACTGTACAAAAGCAATTCATTAATCCAGAACATGTGTGCCCCATAATATTTGAAATAAAAAAAATAAAAAATACCTGTAGTCCCAGCTACTTGGGAGGCTGAGGCAAGAGAATCACTTGAACACAAGAGTTTGAGGTTGCTGTGAGCTGTGACGCCTTGGCAGTCTACCAAGGGTGACACAGTGAGACTCTGTCTCACAAAAATAAATACATAAATAAAAAGTAAAATTAAAAAAAACTTAGTCGTTTTAAAAAAAGGAGAAAAGAAGAAGGAAGAAGAAGAAAGAAGACCCCCCCAGAAAAAACCATGAATTACTTTAAAAAGAGCAATGGTTGTAATATTTGACTTCCTAACAATAGTGAAAGCCAGGTGAGAGTGAAATGTACTGTGTGTCTATAAAGGGCAGACAAAATAGCTGCTGATCTAGAACTTGATACTAAACAAAAAATATCTACCAAGAATAAGGGCAAAAGAAAGGTAATTTTCAGACATATAAAGGTGAGAGTTCATCTCTAGCACATGCTCACTGAAGGGAATTCTAAAAGATGCACTTCAGACAGAAAGAAAGTGATCCCAGGGTGGCGCATGTGGCTCAAGGAGTAGGGCGCTCCTTGAGGAGGGTGGCGTTTGCAAAAAAAAGAAAAAAAAATCAAAGAAAGAAAGTGATCCCAAAAGGAAGATCCAAGGTGGAAGAAGGAAAGAACAGGAAAGAAAGTGGGAAACTAATGGGTATGAAACTGTAATAACATTCGGGCGGCGCCTGAGGCTCAGTGAGTAGAGTGTCAGCCCCATATACCGAGGGTGGCGGATTCAAACCTGGCCCTGGCCAAACTGCAAAAAAAAAAATAGCCGGGCGTTGTGGCGGGCCCCTGCAGTCCCAGCTACTTGGGAGGCTGAGGCAAGAGGATTGCCTAAGCCCAGGCGTTGGAGGTTGCTGTGAACTGTGACACTATGACACTCTACCGAGGGTGACAAAGTGAGACTCTGTCTCTAAAAAAAAAAAAAAATAAAGCTGTAATAACATCCTACTTAGATTAAAAAATGAAAATGTACCGCAGCAGTTTAATCCAAATGGATAAATGGATTTTCAATAATTCTCATATCATCTAGGGTCAAGGTAAAAATATTAATTAACTTTAATTTTGATAAATTAAATATGCATGTGATAATTTCTAGGATAATTTCTAAAAGAATAAAAAAAGTATATTATTTTCAAATTTAGTGTTTCTGGATTTGGCCTTCAGGAAGATTGTATTCTTAACTCTTAGTTAAGAATTCTTAACTAAATAGGGAACAGAAGGAATAGAAAGTGTGGAAGGGAAGATGTTGAGTTCAGCTTGGAACAAGTTGAATTTGAGGTGCGTGGCAGCGAAGTGGGAATGACCAGGAGGCAGGCATTAAGTTTCCTCCAGGAGTCAGAGCAGTTAGTGTTATATAATGAGATGCTTTTCTATTCTCCAGGTTTTGGGTTTGGGCTGGATTTCTTGAAGAATAAGAAAAGGATTTTTTTTTTCTGTACCCAGGAATTTATTCTTTGCTCATCTCTGCCATCTGGTGGCCTATGAATGGAATACTGCATTTAAAGGGAAAATAGGGAATTTGGGCTATTTTGAAATAGAGAATATGTAACTTGCTGGAGAGAAGCAACCATATGGTTATGTGTGTTTGGGCTTCCAAACTTTGAAACCACCAAATCATAGCAATAGTTTTAGGGCACAGACATACACAGTCTGTGGTATTTTCCAGATTCTCTATACAACTCTTCTCTTACTTTCATTGCCTTGCTTTACCATCTGACATTTCTAACCACATATGTATTCTAAGTATACTGAGTAATTGAAGTTAAAATTTTCTTTCAGCACTTCTTTTAATTAAATCAATGTTGACCTTATGACCTTGTAAAAATATGCTCCCAAATACGCCCATGTCTTAATCCCCAAAACCCATAACATGTTATCTTACATGGCAAAAAGTACTTTGCAGGTATGACTAAGGTTAAAGACTTTGTGACAGCGAGATTATTCTGGATTATTTGTGTGGGGACAATATAATGATATAATCCTTCTCCTGCTTGCAGTGAGAGAAATAAAGAGAGGGGAAGAAGGAATTGTGGGTGAGTGGCTGTGAGTCAGAATGTGGATAGTTTCTAGATTCTCCCCTTGGATCCTCCAGAAAGAAATGAAGCCCTAATAACACCTTCATTTTAACTCATTTCAGACTTCTGACCTGTAGAACTGTAAAAATAATAGATCTGTGTTATTTTAAGCCACCAGATTTGTGGTAATTTGTTATAGCAGTAATAGAAACTAATATAAAGCTTAGCTCCTATAGCTCAGCAGCTAGGGCATCAGCCACATACACTGGAGCTGGCAGGTTCAAATCCAGCCTGGACCTGCCGAACAACAATGATAACTACAGCCAAAAAATAGCCAGGCATTGTTGCGGGCACCTGTAGTCCCAGCTACTTAGCAGGCTAAGAGACAAGACAATAGATTAAGGCTCGGCACCTGTAGCTCAGTGAATAGGGCACTGGCCATATACACTGAGGCTGACAGGTTGGAACCTGGCTCAGGCCAGCTAAACAACAGTGACAACTGCAACCAAAAAATAGCCGGGTGTTGTGGCAGGCATCTGTAGTTCCAGTCACTTGGGAGGCTGAGGCAGGAGAACCGCTTAAGCCCAAGAGTTTGAGGTTGCTGTGAGCTGTGACACCATGACACTCTATGTACCCAGGGTGACATAGTGAGACTCTGTTTCAAAAAAAAAAAAAATAGTAGTAAGAATGATAACAGCATAGCGGTCCGCCTCTGGACACTAATTAGCTGGGGCCAGAGACCTGGCCAGTCTTGGGGCCCTGACACCAGCTACTTAGGAGGCTAAGGCAAGAGGATCACTTGAACCCAGCTGTGAGCTAGGCTGATGCCATGACACTCTCGCCTGAGCAACCAAGTGAGACTGTGTTTCAAAAAATAAAAAAAATGTTTACATAGTGAAAATGTGAGGAGCATCTCCTATCACTAGGGAGTTCAAAGACAAACAATAACAAATACTGTGGGCCCACTGATTGCTTTCCCACTGTATCATTTATTGTCATACATTTGTGTGATTATTGTACAATACTTACCTAAGTTTTGTTTGATAATAACTTGCATTTATTCATTCATTCTCTTTCCAACCTGCTTATTCCAGCTTAGGGTTGCAGGTGGCCAGAGGCTCTACTAGCAGCTCAGGGCACAAGGTGAGCACCAACCCTGGACAAGACCCTTTTTATTACAGGGCATACTTGCGTCCACACCCACATTCACTCAGGCTGGGACGATTTAGACATGCCATTTTCCTTAATATGCACAGCTTTGGGACGTGAGAGGAAGCCCAAGTACCCAGAGAAAACCCACACAGAGAGAACGTGCAAACTTCACACAGAGAGTGGCTCCAGCCAGAATCAATTTTTTCAATGTAAGAAGAAAACAAGGACCCACTGTTTGGGCTGGACTTAGAGGCTTACTTCAAAAACACTAATATGGCAGAAACAACTGTGTCTGACTTCTGAGACTAGATCATAACAAGCACTGTGGCTTCTCTTTCTCTCCCTGTCACTTGGATCACTCTGGGAAAAGCCAACTACTCTGTCAGAGCATCTCTATGTAGAAGGCCACATGGCAAGGGACTGAAACCAGCTGCTAAAAGCCATATGATATATGTTCCAGTTATCTCAGAAGCAGATCTTTTCACCTGGCTGGTATCTTGATGACATCCTTAAGTGAGACTCTGAATCGAAATCACCCAGCTAAACTGCTCCCAAGTTCTTAACTCACAGAAATTATGATATAGTGAATATCTATCTATCTATCTATCTATCTATCTATCTATCTATCTATCTATCTATCAATCAGATTAAGGTGAGGGTACAACCATGGTGACCTAATTGTGTTTGTTAGGGAAGGTGACTGTTACAGGTGTGTCCTGCTCCCAAGAGGTGTGCCATATAACCCTTCCATTGTGCCCATTAGGTGGGAGAACACAAATCCCCCTTCTTCCTCCCCTCTGCCTTCTCTCCCTAATTTGAATTGACTTGAGTTTTTCTCTTGTGTGGGCATGCGTTAGTTCATCTACTGGCATCATATTAGTATTGAGTACATTGGATACTTGCTTTTTCAGTATTATGATATTTTACTAAGAAGAATGTGTTTCACCTCCATCCAGATTAATGCAAAAGATATAAAGTCTCCATGTTTTTATGGCTGAATAATATTCCATGGTATACATATACCACAGTTTGTTAATCCATTCATGGGTTGATGGGCATTTAGATTGTTTCTACTTCTTGGTGATTGTAAATTGAGCTGACATAAACAATCTAGTGCAAATGTCCTTATGATAAAATGATTTTTTCCTTCTGGGTAGATGCCTAGGAATAGGACTTTAGGACCAAATGGGAGGTCTAATTTGAGTTCTTTGAGGATTCTCTATAGTTCTTTCCAAAGAGGTTGTATTAGTTTGCAGTCCCATCAATAGTGTAAAAATGTTCCCCTCTCTCCACATCTGTGCCAGCGTCTGCAGCTTGGGGACTTTGTGATGTGGGCCATTCTCAACTGGGGTTAGGTTATATATCTCAGGGTGGTTTGGATTTGCATTTCTCTGATGATTAAGGACAATGAGCATTTTTTATATGTCTATCGGCTATTCATCTGTGTTCTTCAGAGAAGGTTCTGTTCATGTCTCTTGCCCAGTGATAGATGGGATTGTTTGTTCTTTTTTGGTTGATTAATTTGAATTCTCTGTAGATTCTTGTTATCAGCCCTTTGTCAAATTCATAACATGCAAATATCTTTCCCATTCAGAAGGTTGCTACTTATTGTTTTTAAGTTGCTATTTGAGCATAATTCATCATAGGTAAATAATAGATTTGGAACTTAAAAATAGGATTCCCCTGTGTGTTCCTAAGAATTCTGGAGTGGCTTTGGAATCAGATAGTAGGCAGAAGCTAGAAAGACTTTGAAAAGATGATAGAAAAAACCAAAGAGTCTTTAAGAGCCTGTTAGAAGAGGCCTTTCATGAAGTTGTAGGGTAGATGAAGTCTTTAACGGAAGTGAGACAAATATGAGTAGAAAATGAAGGAAAGGAGAGACTTTTCGTGGAGAAGCAGAAACTTTAGCAATGCCATCATGTATTTTAATGTGGAAAATAGGAATTGTATATACAGAACTGGGCTAGGCAGAATATTAAAGGTGCTACTTGATTTATTCTTGCTGCTTATGAGGAAACGTGAGAGGATAGAGATATGCTAAATGAAAGACTGTTAAACCCAAAGGAAATAGTACTTATTGGTCTTGAAAATTTCTAGCGAAAAAAAAAAAAAGCAAATAATACTACATTTAAGAACTGGTTTTTGAGTAAAGATCAACTCTAGGAAACTGTGAGGAAAACATAATCTAATAAGCTGCTAAATTTTGTTATAAAGAGATATAATGAAAACTTTTTTTTTCTATCCTAAGTTAATCACCTTGCTTCAGACCTCATGGAGAAACAGCACCATCTCTTTCATATTGCTATCTACAACCTACTGACATCTGTGCTTAGCCTCTGTGCCTTTTTTTCTGTTGAAATGAGTGCCTGCCACCTTTTGCATTTTTGCTTTTTAATCCATCCCTTTTCAAGGACTTTAATTCAACAAACATTTCTTCCTCTGTATTAATTCTCATCAATAAATATGTTATTTTCCATCTTATAAAAATAAAGCCTCTATTCCATATGTCTCTGTAGCTGTTACTTCACTTCTTTGCAATTCTTTATAACAAAACTTCTTTGATTCTACTTTCTCAGATCTCATTCCCTCTTAGCCTACCCTAATTACCTGTTTTCATCACTTTGTCAAGGTTACTGATGACCTCCGTGCTATCCAATCCAGTGGTCTCTATTCTAATCTTAGGTGATATTTCAGCAGTTAATTTGTTCTAAGTGATCCCTCCTTTATTTTTATTTATTTATTTATTTCTGCAGTTTTGGGCCAGGGCTGGGTTTGAACCTGCCACCTCTGGCATATGGGGCCAGCGCCCTACTCTTTTGAGCGCTGCCCCTCCTTTATTTTTTTAAAAACAACTTTATTATTATATAATTTACATGCCATACAATTCACCTGTTTAAATTATACATTTTAATATTTTTAGTATATTTACTTGACAGGGTTGTTTAATTGTGTTAGTCCCTTTTGCATGGGTATAGAGGAAATACCTAAGGTGGGGTGATTTATAAAGAAAAGATGTTTATTTGGCTCACATCTCTACAGGCTGTACAAGAAACATTGCATCGTCATCTGTTTCTCGTGAGGATTTCAAGAGGCTGCCAATCAAAGCATAAAGTAAAGGGGGAGCAGGCATGTCACATGGAGCGTGTAGGAGCAAGGGAGAGAGGAGGTGGTACCAGGCTCCTTTAAACAACCAGCTCTCATGTGAACCACTGAATCACATGAAGCAAGAACACACTTGTTACAGTTCTCAAAGAGAGGGCACCAGACCATTCGTGAGGGAGCTGCCCTTATGACCCAAGCGCTTTCCAGCAGGCTACATTAAACACTGGGGATCAGGTTTCAACATGAGATTTGGAGGGGCCAAACATCCAAACCATACCAGTAACCATTACTACAATGTAATTTTAGAACATTTTTGTCTTCCCCAAATGAAACCCATTAGCAGTCACTCCTCATTTCTTGCTTCTTTTCTTCCCTGATCTCTATGCAAATACTAAACTACTTTCTATTTCTATAGATTTGCCTATTCTGGACATAACATATAAGGGACTCATACAATATGTGATCTTTTGTGACTGACTTCTTTCACTTAGCATAATATTTTCAAGGTTCACCCATGTTGTGTCCATGTTATACTATGTATCAGTACTTCATTTCTTTTTATTGTCAAATAATATTTCATATCCAATCATTAGTTGATAGGCATTTGCATTATTTGCATTTTTGGTGATTATGAATAATACTGCTATGAATGTTTTTGTACAAGTCTTTGTGGGGACATATATCTTTATTTGTCTTGCATATATACCTAGGGGATTCCTGGGTCACATGGTAAGTCCATGTTTGAGGAACTACCAAACTATTTTCCAAAGTGGCTGCACTAAGCAATGTATGAACATTCTGATTTCTATACATCTTCACTAACACTTCTTGTTGTCTGTCTCTTTTATGGACTTCTTCTCCCTCATTATTGAAATACTTTCTTGCTTTGCCTTCCAAGACATTATACTCTCCTCTACTTTTTTGCCTACCTCATTTGCTGCTCTTCCTCAGTCTTATTTATTTCTTGTCTTCCTCCTTGTCTTCTTCTTCCTTTTCCTCTTCATTCTTCTCTTCTTCCATTGAACTTTTAAATGTTGGCATGCCTAAGGTCTTTGTCTTGAAACATCTTTCTATCTATACCCTCTTGCTATTATGATCTAATCTCCTGTCTTTAAATATCATGTAAATTACTTCCAAATTTATATCTTTAGCCCTAACCCCTATATCTAATTGCTTGCTTAACTCTTCTTAGATTATCTAATAGGGATTTCAGACTTAACAAATCCAAAGTAGAACTCATGATTTTTACCCACAGACCTACTTCCTGGCCCAATCTTGCAAATTTTAGTAAACGCAATTGCTATTCACACAGTTGATCAAGTATGAAGTCTATGAATCATTCTTGATTACTCTTTCTCTTCCACCCTATATCAAGTTCATCAGAAAGTTTCTTTTGACCTTGCCACCCCGAGGTGTTTGAATTTATCCACTTCTTTTCATGCTTTCTACTGCTAGCCTAGTCCTAGCCATCATTATCCCTTCCCTGGACTACTATGGCAGACTCCTACTGATTTTCCAGCTTTTCATTCTACAGTCCAGAATTCACATAGCAGCCACTCATCTTTTAACCTGTAAGATATCACATCGTGTTATTTCCTTTTTTAAAACCCTCCAGTGGTTTCTATGGCTCATAACTAAATTTGTTTGTGTGGCCTATAAGATCCTGCATGATCTGGCCCTTGTTTACTTTTCTGCCTTCATTTCCTACCACCCTCCTCCTCTGTCAGTAATCTTTAGTCCACTGAACTTCTCTCTGTCTTGGGACCTTTACTCCAGCTGTTCCTTCTTCCTGGAATGTTTTCATTTGCCAATAAAAGAAAAGGTAGGAGGTAATAGGTTATTTATTTATTTCTGTGTGTGTGCTTTTATTTTTTTTTTTTTTTGCAGTTTTTGGCCAGGGCTGGGTTTTAACCCACTGCCTCTGGCATATGGGGCTGGCGCCGTACTCGTTGAGCCACAGGCATCGCCCGATACTAGATTATTTAAATAAAATTTCAATTGTGACTAATTTTATTTATTTTTTATTTTTATTAAATTATAATTGTGTACATTGGTGCAATCATGGAGCACAATGTGCTGACTTTATATACATTTTGAAATATTTTCATTGAACTATTTAACATAGCCTTCATGGCCTTTTAATCACTATATGAAAACATTTATATTCTACACTTAGTAATTTTCACCTGCACCCTTCTAAGACGCACCGTAGGTGTGATCCCACCAATCACCCTTTTAAAAGGATGTTTTTGACCTCTTGAGAAACACTACAAAGTGAGTAATGGATCAAGTTTCGGTAAGATTTAAAGTTAACACTAAGGGTGAAAAATCTTTTCATATTTTTGGAAGATTTCATCTCTTAAGCTCCAAGATACACTGAAACTTTCAAAAGGTTATTAAAATTCTGTTAGTTATCTAATATCATAGTTTCTGTATTATTTCTCTCACCACATAACTCTTTCTAGATGAGAGTGATCATAGCAGAAATAAAACTGTAAATGAAATCAACTCCAGTCCACAATCAAGATAATCTAGTGACACAAAAAAAGTGTTTCACAGTAAGTCAGAAGAGTTAACTTCCTTCACAGTTCAACATTAGAGAAGTCTAAATCAGAAGTTTCTAACTCCAGGTACATTTAGCGATCACTTTTAGACAATGCACTCATAAAAATGTGATCTCAAAGAAGACCACTGTGTATGTAGGAGATGAGTCCTGACACACATTGTCACATTCATCAATGCAGACATCAACTGCATCTGCACGACAAAGTAAGCAAAATACATTCATCTGCAGAGTAAAATAAGGAAAATAGTGAAATGTAAGACAGTAAAATGTAAGGACAGATGGGATACACAGGGGCAGCACATGAAATCACTAAGCCTGCCCCTCTCCATGAAATCTCTCCTCAGTATCCTCAACCTTTTTCTTTGCCTGATAAAAGGCAGGTAGCAGGTAGTCTAGAACAATTTGCTACCAGCGCCATGGATATTTAAGAGCATTCTTGAGAGGTTCTATTAAAAGTTAGGCTGTTAAACATTTATACCTTTGTCTTGGCAGAAATTCTAATTTTATGTTTCATCAGCCTGTTTAATTTCTGATAAATAGAGCAAAAAAAAATTAAAATGTAAACACTACAGATTGAAATGCATCAATGTGTCTTATAAAGGAAATAATATTTAAAAATTTGCAAAGGAATTCATTCTAAATCTGTGATGTAGCTTTATATATTAGTATTTATACTATGTAACTTAAATAGTTTGAGAACAAAACAGCCTTTTTATAAGTTCCATTTATATATTTACTAAAACTACTCTATTTAAAAAACTTCAAATGTAAAAACCCAACTGTACTACAGTTTATCATCAGCCTTTAATATACCACCCTTACAGTGCACTAAATGTCCTTTCACTAAATTATGAAAATTCCTGGACACTTGACAAGTGGCAGTCACCACTATAGTAAAACATGGATATATGAATGCCTTAGAAATTTAATTATTTAACTTCCCCACACCTTGGGAGAAATTAGGAAGTTTTAAATTGTGAAGAAAACAAACAAAAATTTAAGTTACAATTATACTTGGTGATCTTAACTATTTATGTATACTAATGTTCTTCAAGGTCAAATCACGCCACAGGAGAAGACCAAATGTCCAGTTATTCATCCTGGTGCTCTCTCTCTATATCCAGCCACGTTCTAGACTATTTAACATAAAGAAAATTAACAATATACTCTACAAGTGCTGAAATTAGCAGCAAGGAAAAAAAAAAAAAAAAAACAGCTGACTACACAGAAAGTGAAAACAATCATTTGATACTTAGGTGTTATAGATACCTAGGCATTTTCTATTCATTTTATAGTTAATTTTATTTTTTTAAATGGTCATAAAGTAAAACTGATTTCTTTCTTTCGCTTTATCTTTTTTGGTCTGGTGTAATATTTTAAGAATATTAACAGAGACATAGATTTACAAACCAACAATCAAAATACAGACCAATTCCATTACACCCAAAACTCACCCAGTGCTATCCCATTTGCCCTTTATAGTGACACCCTCTCAACATCCATAATCTCTAGTAACTACACTTATCTCGTCTCTAACTTTATAGCTTTGACGTTTTAAGAATGTGATATGAATAGAATTGTACAGAGTATAACCTTCTGAATCTCCCTTCTTATCCTCAGCATATCACCTTTGAAATTTCCATCCCAGTATGTCAAGAATTCATTCTTGTAACTGTTGAGAAGCATTTCATTGTATGAATGTTCTGTATCGGGGTTGGTGTATCCATTCACCTATATTTATCTGTATTTAAGGTGCAGTACAGGTATTGTAAATAGGGCTACTATAAACACACACACAGAGTATTTGTGTGAACAGAGTTTTCACACATTCCTCATAAATAAATACACAAGAGGAGAAAGGCTACATCACATAGCAATTATGTTTAACTTTATAATAAATTGCCAAACTATATTCAAGAGGAGCTGTACCATTTGGCAGTCTCGCCAGTCATGTGTCCCACTTGCTCCACACATCACTGCCAGTATTTGGCACCACAGTTGTTTTTACTCTGGCTCTTCTACTAGGTAGGCAGTGGAATCTCATTGTTTTTAATATACCTTTCTACATTGGCTAACAATGTTGAACATCTCTTCCTGAGCTATTCTGACATCCTTAGATTTTCTTTGGTGAAGTGTCTGTTCAACTCTTTTGATGAATTTTTGTCTTTCTATTGAAGGTTGAGAGTCCTTTATATACTCTTCACATAAATCCTTATATGGAAGTGACTTGCCATTATCATCCTCCTGTTCGTACCTGTGTCTTTTCATTGCATCTTTACAAAGCCAAAGTTTTTAACTCTGATAAAGTCAAAACCAGATCTATCCATTTTTTCTCTTATGAATCCCACTTTCAGTGTCACATATAAGAATGCTTTGCCTGAGCTTGGTCATATAAATTCCACCCTGTTTTCTCTCTAAGTTTTATAGTTTCACATTTTATATTTAGGCTTAATTTTTTAAGTTTAATTTACATAAAGCATGGGATTTAGGTTAAGCCTCTTTTTATTTTTTTTTTTTTTGGTACAAGATCATCTTTCTTCCATTAGATTGCAACTTAGAAAATTAATTCTCCGTGTATGTATGGAACTATTTCTGGACACCTCTGTTCCACTGATGTGTGTTCATCACTTTCCTAACGCTGCATTGCTTCTGTAGCTTCAACACCTCTACAGTCAGTCTCAAGTTCAACTAAGAAGAATTCTTCAGGCTTTATTCAAAATTGTCTTGGTGATCATAGATACTTTGTAATTCCACACAAACTTTAGAAGTATTTTGTTTATATCAATTAACATATTCAGCTAAGATTTTTAATTGGTATTATGTTAAATCTGTATCTCAATTTAATGGCATCTTTACTATGTTCAGTCCACGAATATGTGTACAATATAGCACTCCGTTTCTTTAGGCATATTGGTTTCTTTCACCAGAGATTTAGAGTTCTAAATAGCACACAGGTCCTATCTCTATGTTTTCTGAAATTTATATCTTAATGTTAATTAATTTTATTGAAGATACTTTTGATGGTACTTTCAAATTTAGTTTGCTATTGCACATTGTTAATAAAGAGAAACATAACTCACGTTTGTTTCAGAGTCTTGTATCTTATAACCCTGTTGGCCCATACCTACTAGCTCTAGAATGCTATATGTACATCAATTCCTTGATAATTTTTGTTTTGAGAAAGGGTCACACTCTACTGCCCAGGCTAGAATGCAGTGACACACGTATAGCTCACTGCAACCTCAAACTCATGGGCCAAGCAACCCTCCCACCTCAACCTCCTGAGTAGCTGGGACTACAGGTGTGCACTGCCACCACCAGCCAGTTTTTTAAATTATCTGTACAGATGAGATCTTGCTGTGTTGCCTAAGCCAGTCTCAAATTCCTGGTCTCAAGTATTCCTCCAGACAGGTCCTCCCAAAGTGCTAGGATTACAGTTGTGAGACATCACACCTAGCCTGATGATTTTTACGTAGATAACCGCGTTACCTGTGAAAAGGGATAGTTCTATTTTCTCTTTCCAATCCCTAGAACTTTTATCTCTTTTTCCTATCTCCTTTTGGCTACACCCTCTAATTTGGATTAAATCCACACATGGATATCTTAACGAAATCTGAGTTCGTGACAAAATTTTGTAAGGTTTCTCTCCCATATTCTTCCCTTTCCATGGTAGCCCAATACGTTCCAGTTCTGGAGCTCTTTTTTTCCGTTCTCCTGTCCCAAAACTTCAGCTTCCTCACTCTTCTGTGCACCTCCATAAATCTGTCCACATCTGGGCCCACCAGCAGGGAAACAGAATGCTTAAAAATAAGAATACCAGGTGGCACCTGTGGCTCAAGGAGTAGGGCACCGGCCCCATATGCCAGGGGTGGCACGTTCAAACCCAGCCCCAGCCAAAAACTGCCAAAAAAAAAAAGAAGAAGAAGAAGAAGTAGAATACGTGTTTGGGCCAGACACGGTGTCTTACGCCTGTAATCCCAGCTCTCTGGGAGGCTTAGGCGGGTAGCCTGCTTGAACTGAGGAGTCTGAGACCATCCTGAGCAAGAGCGAGACTCTGTCTCAATGAAAAATAGAAAAACTAGCCAGGCATTGTAGCTCCTACCTGTAATCCCAGCTACTGGTGAGGCTAAGGCAGGAAGATGGCTTGAACCCAAGAGTTTGAGGTTGCTGAGAGCTATGATGACACCACCACACTCTAGCCAAGGTGACAGAATGAAACTCTATCCCCCAAAAGCAATAATGATTATAATAAAAAAAGGTGTTTGTCCCACCTTCCTAGGACCTCAGCCCCACTGATAAAAGGCATCTCATGGAAAGGGAAGAATATAAGAAAGAAATCTTGTAAACTTTTTTTATGAACTCAGCCTTACTTAACTGGTGCATGTGGAGATTTAATCCAAATTAGAGATTGTAGCCAGTACAAAATGGGCTCCCATTGTGGAATGATTACTTTAGGGCTGGAACATGAGAAAACAGGGTGAGGAAAAGAAAAATTAACAAGATTGAAAGCACTAAGACTAGAGGTTTCCTCCAGAGCTCTCTCCCTGCACCTTGGTGCTCAGTATCAGGTTTCCAGGGCATTTACTTCATGTTGGGATCATATGTTGGGATTATTATTATGCTGGGATTTACTATATGAGAATAAAAAAATACAGTGAATTTATCACCAGTTCAAAGAAACTATGAATTCTGCTCTTCTTCCCCGATCACCTGCTACTCTTTACTTTTCAAAGAAATGTCTGCTCTGTGGATTATCCACAAGGTATTAATCCTGCACTGAATAGAAAAACAGCTGGTGTGCACTCACTCTGTCCTAACCAGAACTGGAACTGGAGTTTTATTATTATTGACTTATATGAAGTCCCAAACTATGAGAATCCCCTAAAATCCTTCTGAGTTCCCTACCTTTTGATCTTAACATGCTAATGGGACAGACTTTATTCAACATACAAATGGAATAACACCAGTTCAACTCAGGTTTTATAGCACCACGTCACCACTTCCCCAAAGACCATCACATCATGTCACAACAAAGAACTATAATTCTAAGAACCCCTATAAACTATTAGTTTACCAATGAAGAAAGCAAGTATGCTGAGGAGATATTAGTTATTAACAATTTCCATGTCATATTTCTCCTTGTGGCACATACAGAAGACTACACTTTCATAGCCCCTTTTGTGAGTAACTCAACAAAATGGTTACAGAAGTCTCGTGTATATTGTACAGGGAAAAGCCCATGTATAACTTGTTAGTCTGTTTCTTCCGCTCCTAAAATGAACACTGCCCATTCTGAAATAGGAAGATGGAATACCACACATTAGATCCCTGAGTAAGCTATACTTGGTCACATGCGCAATACATAAACCTTTACTGTATCAAACCACTAAGATTTTAGAATCAATTTGATATGCATATCATGTAGTCTATCCTGATTAATATAACCAAATTTTAACAAAAACCCATATACTAGTATATATTTCAACATTTTGTTCCACCATACTGTCCTTACAATTCTAACATCTAATTTTATTTATCTTTTATACTATATACCAAATGCTTCAGTTTGCTTGACCCAGAATACATTAGAAACACTAAATTTTCACTAAGTTCTGTAAGAATAACACCTGCATTTTCGTAAGTAGAAGCTGTCCATCATGCCCTCAGACCAAACAATTTGGCAAATCCACACACTCAATCATGACTGTCAATTGCTGATTATGGAACCCGGGTTGTATTACAGTAGCCCAATGCCCATGACAGCTGGAAGGCTGTCACCACAGGAATGGAAAACGGAAAGGCTTACCACTCCCCCAAACAGGGTCTGTCTCAAGTTCCTGTGTTCATTTTTCCCAATTATATCAAACCTCTAACCTTGTTTTGCGTTATGAAGTGAGAAATTATTTAGAGCCTACTAATGAAGATTCACAAGAACAAACAACACCCAACTGCTTACTATAGGTTTCTACTCAATTTCATAGCAACTTATTTGCCTCTCTCTCGGTGGTTCTGGATGCAATAGAGATGGAAAACTTCTTGAATTCCCTGTTAGATTCCTATCTAATAATCATTATGTTCAGTGAAACCTTGGTGCTTATCCTAAAGACCAAAGTAATGTACCTTTCTAATACCTGACAAATATAAAACCTTATTCTTCTCTGAATTATATGGCCCTTGGTCCCCCATACCAACCCCTTTATTCCAAACTCCAACTATAAAAACGCTGACTACTTGCTGAAAACCATAACTATTTAATAAATATCCCAGTTCAAAATCTTCTTTTATCTCCAAAATAAATGAATTAATGTCCACAATATTCTGTGGCTACCCTGTCAGAAAGTCTTATTTTGACTTCTGAATAGTCTGACCAGGCGTCTGAAGTGTCTGCTTGTTCTTTGCTTTCAATGAATGTCTGACAAATACCATGACTCCTCTTAAGGCTCTGAAGCTGTTCGTGAGTTCCCTGTGTCTATTGTAACTGACATATTATTTTAATGCTATTTTATGGCTTCCACCATTTGCAGCCTCCTTCTGCCGGTGTCATTAAATTCGTTGCTAAGCAAAAGCCATATGATGATGTTCATTGTATTTCATACTCCAGCCAAAGCAGTATCACCTCCACTTCCAAATTTGTAACCTTATTCTCGTGCTGACTGGCCCTCTCCAGCAGTACACTCTAAAATTTCGTGATTCCTGGTTCCTCAAGTAACAACTTGGGTTAAATTTTTTTTTTGTTTAATTTTTGGGGATTCATTGTGGATACAAGAAACCAAGTTACACTGATTGCATTTGTTAGGTCAAGTCTCTCTTATAGTCGTGTTTTGCCCCCAAAAGGTGTGGCACACACCAAGACCCCACCTCCCTCGCTCCTTCCCTCTCTCTGCTCTTCCTTTCCCCACCCCCACCGTGTCATTAATTGTCATTAATTCTCCTCATATCAAAATTAAGTGCATGGAATTCATGCTTCTCCATTCTTGTGATGCTTTACTAAGAATAATGTGTTCTATTTCCATCCAGGTTAATACAAAAGTTGTGTATTAACATGGGGTGAAATGTTTTTAATAAATATTTAATTTTAAAAAATACTCTTGAAACAAATACTGTGCTACTCCATAATTTGCTATTAGATAACATAAAATATCTTCTTTCTTAGTTTGTAAGCCAGTTAGCCTAAGAAGTAACAAAAAGTCATGCAAACAGAAAAACATATTGGAATACTCAAATTTTATTCTCAAATGCCTCATGCATGCTGTGATTCCTACCATATTTGCCCAATGTTCAATGGAAGCCAACATGTTAAAAAGGAAACTTGCCCATCTTTTGAAAACCATGAATAAATATTCAGACTGCATTTATTTCCATGAAAAAATGTTCAAAAAATAACATAAGTATATATGTATGTATGTTCTCAAAATAGTTAAATCTATCCACGCACAAAAGCTGCTGGTGCTACTCATCTCTCTTACTCATTGATATCCAATTTTTTTTATGTTGATTAAATTGAGTTATTTGTGGATCCTAATTATTAAGCTTTTGTCCAATTCAAACTATGCAAATATCCTTTCCCATTGTGTAGATTGTCTATTTGCTTTGGTTGTTACCTCCTTAGCTGTACAGAAGATTTTCAGTTTAATTAAGTCCTGAATAGAATCTTCTCTAAAGAAGACAGACAAATGGCTAACAAACATATGAAAAGATGTTCATCGTCCCTAATTATTAGAGAAATGCAAATCAAAACCACTCTGAGATATCATCTAACCCCAGCAAGAATGGCCTACATCACAAAACCTCAAAACTGCAAATGCTGGTGTGGATGTGGAGAGAAGGGAACACTTTTACACTATTGGTGGAACTGCAAACTAATACAACCTTTTTGGAAGGAAGCATGGAGAAGTCTCAAAGAACTCAAATTAGATCTTCCATTTGATCCTATAATCCCATTACTGGGCATCTACCGAAAAGAAAAAAAAATCCTTTTATCATAAGGACCCTTGCACTAAACTGTTTATCACAGCTCCATTTATAATTACCAAAATGTGCAAACAGCCTAAATGCCCACCAACCCAAGAATGGATTAACAAGCTGTGATATATGTATACCATGGAATACTATACAGCCATGAAAAAGAATGAGCAGTTTATGTCTTTTTTATTAACTTGGAAGGAAGTGGAACATATTCTTCTTAGTAAAGCATCATAAGAATGGAGAAGTAAGAATCCTATGTACTCACTTCTAATATGAAGATAATTAATGACCTAGTACATGGTGTGGGGTGGGGGAAGGGGTGATCAGAGAGAGGGAAGGAGGGAGGGATGTGTGGGTCACGATGTGTGACACACCGTTTGGGGACAGGACACAATTATAAGAGGGACTTTACCTAACAAATGTAATCAGTGTAACCTGGTTCTTTGTACCCTCAATGAATCTACAACAATTTAAAAAAAAAAAAGAGAGAGAGAAAAAGAAATCAGTAGATTGAAAAAAAAAAAAACAGCTGCTGGTGGATACCTTTAATACCCAGATTCAGAGTACCATTGCCCATTAATAATGACAAATTTGAAAGGATGTATCTAAAGCAGATCAAATTCAACAATATTTTCAATAAAAAAATCATAGAAAATGCCAAAACAGAATTCAAAAATAATAAATACCTGGAATTTGTACAAAAACTAGACCCAAGCAGATACCTATAACTCCAATGAGATACACAGCCACCAGAAAAGTAGGACTTCTGTTATTCCCCAATGAATTACTGAGGGGTAGGCACTTGAGACTTCTATGTCTCCAGCAGCAATCCATACTCTGAAACATTAATGTATATACGTCTCATTCCACATTTTAAGTCAAGGCAATCCTTTTACAACTATAAGAAGCCCTATTAATAAAGCTGAATAATAAATGCCAGGAGCGGTAGTCTGAAATGGATTTTCAACACAGTTCTACCGAGACTTACTGGATGGGAACATACCTGGCCGTATTTACTCCTGCATTAGATACTAAAGGTACCAAGTCATTTTTCCCATTTCAAACTATAAAAATATACAGCCCAAAATATAAAAGTATGTGTGACATGTTTGATTTATACATTCATTTGTGTATCTGGCTTTCTGAGTAACATCAAATACCAAAACAGCTTAAAGTTAGTTCGCTCCCCATAAAGGACAGTATGTATCCTCTCCCTGACAAAAAGATTTTTTCTTCCAACTGACACTTATTATGCCCTGCCCTCCCATTTCAGCTTGAGCTTCTTTGTAAGCAGTTCCTAGAAATTACAGATTTAAAAGCATAGGTTTTGCCTAAGACCACATCCAAGCTACCAATTATCATCCTCAATAATGTCAAAATGATGCTACAAAGAGCTCTAAGCACCCATAGGCCATCAAGGAAGAGACCTCCAATGATGTCATTTGAAATAAAATGTATGACAAACTACAAGGGATAAAAATACTTGCACGTTCTGGACATGGAACTAAATGATTTTTTTAAAGCTTATGTGGTACGTGATAACTATACTCTCTCGAAAAAATATTCTAAATATTCTAATATTCTCTGCATCAGCCAACTACCAAAAAAGAAGTGTACTGTTCTGAAAATTGCACAGGGCAATTAGAAACGAGCATCTCTACCCACATTGTAAGCTACATGCAACGTCACTAGTACAGGTTCTACTTAAACTTTCCAACGAAGAACCAGCTGATGCCATAGAAAATGCATCATTGTAGCCATGCAGCTTGTCCTGACTCTCACTGTAGGGAAAGTATAAAACAAGCACGAATTAAGTGAAAATGAGTAGAAGTAACAGGGTTCCCAAACCAGGAAAGAAGTAAAATGTAGGAAATTAGTAAAGCCCCCATCTACTTTCTAGATAAACTATAACAAAATGGTAGACTACTTTCTAGAAATAGTCTAGAAATAATAATTTCTATGCAGTTTAACTGAAATTATTTTATTCTAGCCAGTAAATGAGAAATAAGTGCTTTCTTACGTTAAAAGATACCATCTCTGCATTATTATATATGAGACAGAATATGCACAATTTATAATACTAAGAAAAAAATAAAAACTGCTAAACTACAGTAGACCAAAAACTGTGACCTATATTCCTTGTCATTTTTTTTAATGAGACATTATATTAAAGCTTGTACATTAGAATTTTCCTTTTTGAGTCAATATGTGAATTCTTGTCTTTTAACAGTTACTGGTAAAACTAGGTTGTGTGGTCTATATTAATTGTCGTTTTATAGTTCTATTTCCCTTCCTCTGTTTTCTGTATTTTTCTATGTGTATTATGTTTTTTACTTTTACTTTCTACAGTAAACCCAAAAGAAGAGCTATACACTATTTTTAATTCAACTATAAGTTACCTAAAAGATTTAGAAAAACATTCTTCTATTTCCCATACCTGATTTTATATCAAAATCTTCTGAAATGCTTGTCTAAAATACCCTGTCTTATGGCATTCTGTTCTTATTTAACAAAGGATAATTTTCTTCTTTCATTTCACCAAAATTTTCTTCCGAATTCCTCCTAATGGATAGTTTTTAGAAGTCAGCTTGCCCCCAATCTTCCAGGTACAGGTTTCTTTCCTGTACACTCTACTACTTTTTTCACACGAAATATGAGAGATTGCATAATTATTCCCCATTATGGGTTTTTTCCATCTCAATAAAAGGCTCTAATAAACTGGTAAGAATAGCTACTACGCTTGATCTTAGCCAAAAGGCCGAGAATCAATAGAAGGTCACAAATCCTTGCCCATTACCAAGAGACTTACATTCTACTCCTATCTCTGTGATACAGTTTCCCATCCACTCCTCTAACTGTAATTGGTCTTGATTGGTCTCTTTTTGGCTAACTGACTGAAGATAACAGTCATCTTATTTTAACAGAAGCTATAAGAACTATTGTATTGGGCAGCGCCTTGGGTCAGTGAGTAGGGCGCCGGCCCCATATTACCGAGGGTGGTGGCTCCAAACTCAGCCCCAGCCAAACTGCAAAAACAGAAAACTAGCCGGGCATTGTGGCGGGCGCCTGTAGTACCAGCTACTTGGGAGGCTGAGGCAAGAGAATCGCTTAAGACCAGGAGCTGGAGGTTGCTGTGAGCTGTGTGATGCCACGGCACTCTACCGAGGGCTATAAAAGTGAGACTCCGTCTCTACAAAAAAAAACAAAACAAAACAAAAAAAAAGAACTGTTGTATTGGTCGCCTCAGTAAGAATATATTACAGAACAGGGCTACTCTTTCACTCTAGGGCCCAGAAGGGGAAGACACAGGAAACAGAGCTCCAACCAAATTATGAGCAAAATTTAACTTTTGCTGTTTTATGAGCTACCGGATGTGAAGTTGTTTGCTACTACTGCTGTAACTAGCAAATGCTGGATAACAAGTTCTACAATGGTATGATTCTCTGTGCTCATTATTATTATGTTTTTGTGCTCATTTTTTTAACTGAAATATTTTATTGTTTAAAATTTAATTTGTATTAAATCATAACAATATACATTGATGGGGTACAAAGTAATGATCTGATATACAATGTGGATAAAACACAAATACAGCGTAGCAAAAAGGGAGCATTTAGGAGGAGGAGGGGGAGCACTTGGTGGGGTCTCACCTAACGTTCACCGTTCAAAGGTCCAATTCAAAACAAGTGATGTGACGTTACATTAACCTGTGCTCATTATTACACAAGCTCAGTACAAATATGATATTGGTCAAAGACAAGTGGCCGTTGGGTGTACAGACTGCCTATGGCTGTTTTCACTGTCCCTGTGCAGGAGGGCAGACTCCACCACTATGCTGCAGCTAGAAGCCGGCCTTAGGTGCACAGTGACCTTCTCTGCAGCCTCATACCTTTACCTTTATTTAGCAGACACACACACACACAGATTTGGGCCTGAAAAGACTATTAAGAAATGGTACTAGAGAAAAGTTACAGGTATGTCCAAAACATTAATAGCCTAAAAGGCACTGACTTTGTTCTGAGACAAAGGGAAACCAGTGAATAATCACAAGTGTGAACTGTTTAAACTTCTTCTAGCCAATGGAAAATACTAGAAAGGACCAAGACTACTTACTGGATTTATCCTAGCCGAAGTAATTAATGGGAACCCATAATAACGCTGTAGTGACATGGACAGAGGAGAAAAGGGAGCTTTGGGGAGTATTTAAGAGGTAATATTAATAGCTTAACATGATAGACTATGAGTAAGAAATATAGCAACAATTAATAAAGTATTTTAATAACTCAAAAAGGAAAACACCTGATAAGTTCACTTGAGGTTCTAATTTAAGGTACTGAATGGAGACCATGTTCCTCAGTAAAATTAGAAAGGTGAAAGTAATAGAAATGGGTAGTGGAGAAGTTTTTACGTTTTTATTTGGTTCACGTTAAGTTTGAGACACTTTCCACATGGAAATAGTCCATCAATGCTTGGACATCTGAGCCTACATAAAAAGCAAGATGAGAAAAAGGATAGAGGTTGTCATCCTGAGTAATAAGATTATGGATCTAAAAATTTAAGTACTATTAGAAATAAAGGCCTATGATTCCAATACTAAATTAACCAGAATATCCTGATGAGGCTTTATTAATTCTTTTCTTAAAAATTTCATCCGTTGCTCATCATGGTCAGCACACTCATCCCTGGTAGAAAAGGGAAAAGAAGCTAAATTCTCGTCTGAGTGTCAGTGTTCATTACCGCCACTTGCAGTTGGAAACATTCTGGTTTTATAAGTGAATTATGAATAGTCAGGCATGTATCAATATTCTGTGTAAGGAAAATATTTATTTTAGTTCTTGACTGATACAATTACACCTCCATGATTGTCATAAATCAAATAAATGAAATTTACCTTGCTTGTCTTAAAATGAAAAAATCAGACAGAAAAGTTAAAAGAAATTAAAGCTATGACATATATAAAATAGCAATACCTTCTACAATAAGACACAGAATTGAATTATTGAAAGAGGCCGTGAAAATGCAAGCTGGAGGACAAGTAAGGTAACAAGTTCAGGGAAGATGTGTCCACAGTTGGTGACATTTCTGCAAAGAATAATTTGTAATTAATCTAATTGCCAAAAGGTATCCCTTCTTTTCTCTGGTATGTGCAGCTTGTATGAGATCAAAGATAAAGCAGAAGACTTGTACTGGGGAAGAGGAAAATTTAAAGAGCAAAATCAAGTGTTGAAAACAATATATAGTAGGACAGTACTAAAAATTGAAGTCACTAAACTTAAAGACTTTTTATGAAAAAATTACTGTAGGAAGACAATCATGTATTTAAAAAACATTTTAAGTAGACTACAGGGAAATAGCATTTTTGATTAAGTAAATAAATTATAAGCCATTAGTCTAGAAGAAAAAGAAATCTC
This sequence comes from Arctocebus calabarensis, assembly GCA_963573935.1. Classification (NCBI taxonomy): domain Eukaryota; kingdom Metazoa; phylum Chordata; class Mammalia; order Primates; family Lorisidae; genus Arctocebus; species Arctocebus calabarensis. The sequence goes on from CAUYON010153932.1 coordinate 29,622, forward strand.
TCTTCTTACTAACAGGTGATAACCTCATTAAATTGCTAGATGTGCTATATAAACTTCATTATTAGATTTTTTCTGTAAAGACTCCATTTAGTAAAAAGGAGTTGTCTGAAAAAAAGAGAAAGCTATTTGAACATCACATTACAATTTTCCTATGTTTCATGCAGAATACTCAACGTATTTTTTCCTCTTTACAAATTAGTTTACACAATAAATTCAATATAAGTTCCATTTTACTCTAGTTTAATCTCACTAACAAAGTTACTTGTTTTTTTTTCCTATAGTGCATGTACACCAAGTGTATTTTTAGAGTCTGTTTCACTTAAAAATGTTTTCATTACCAAAATGTGAAAGTTTTTGTAAACTTTTAAAAAAGTAAACAAATATAAAGAAATGTTATGCATGAATTATTATAGTGAAAAAATACAAAGATAAAATATAATTGGATAAGCTATAGGCTGATACAAATATTCTAAATGCATTTTTAAGGTGGTAATATAATAGGCACTTTTCCCTGAATTAAATATCAAGAAATATGGTCATAAAAAGGATTTTTATGTCACTTCCAAGTGTTGGGGGAAATCTGGTTAAAGTAGTTAATTTTCCAGGTAATTCTGGTGCTTTAGATGTGATAATAATGATAATCAGGATATTTCTATAAAACATTTAATTTTTAAGGTTTTTTGAAATCATTGGGTAAGCGTAAAATCTAAGTTAACTGCTAGAATAGCTTTAGTCTGCAAGATAATTTTAAGAAAAAAATAAATTGTGATTTAAGCACACGTAACAAATTAACGAGTCATAAACAGTCACCTTACTAGAGGATTCTTTATATAAAGTCATTAAAATAAATGCTTTATATAGAATTCTCACGTGCTATCATTAGTCTGACCAAACAGCCTGCCTCTAGCATAATTAGAAACAAAAAGTTTACTTTTCCTACAAAATATTTATATACTAAAAATAATTCATTTAAATGTCACTTTAAATTGAATTTATAAAATTATCAGTTTATAATAACACCAGAAAAATTTTAGTAATAAAATAATTGCACCCCATCAATAGACTATCTAGTCCTCTGAGGAAAGTAGGAAGAAAATTTATTAAACGTCAACTATGTACCAGACACTTATCATAGATACTTTACATGTACTTATTTTAATTTTAATTCTTATTAAAATCAGGTAAGGTTGGCATTAGGAAAAGCATTCCGCAGATGGAAAAGTGATTCTGGCAGTCACCCACAGATCACTTGAGATCTTTGTTTATAGAGTGTGGGATATGGAGACAGGCTTTCAGGATAGAACCCAGGTTCTTCCACTGACTAAGTTCCTGTGACCTTTAGCAGGATGAACCAGATAAGGAGGTCTGATGCACCACATGAGGAGTCGAGGTAATAAAACTACACTGTCTCTGGGATTCATGCTAAATCAATTTTTAGCTTTGCTTTCTCCCCTCCAAATAATAGGCGTAAAACTATGTGAGTGACCGATGTGTTCATTTAAACATTCTTACTATCTGTATGTACCCTGTAACATCATGCTCTACACCTTAAAGATGCACAATAAAATTCACATACTTTAAAAAGTGTAAAAAGCACAGAAATACTGTATGCTACCAACACACACCCACTAACATTCCTACTACTTAAGATCAGACAGTACATAACAGAACAAAGGCTTGAGCTCAAATCTGTCTTGACACCAAAAGAACACTGACTCTGGTGAAAACCCTTAGTATAGTTTGAATTGTTTGATTTACAAAACTTGATTCATACCTTGTTCCAGAAAACATATTTTTTCAATGCCAAGTTCTCTTAAGACACACAACGTGAAAGATTTTGTTTTGTATCACCCACTAAATTACTTATGTTCTTTTTTAAAAGCCCAATATAAAAAGGATACATTATTTGCAGTAGTAATGTACATAACCATTGGATTCAAAGGAAAAGAAAGGTTGTATTAAATTCATGGAGTCATTCGTACACACAATGTACATAATTCTATCACTTTGGGGTTGGAGTTGTATTTCTTGAATTAATTTAGTAATCATCCATTCACTTTGTAGTCATTAAATGAATATCAAATGTCCAGTGAAAGGCTATTTGTTTGGTTAATGCTTTAAATCTTCAGGAGATTGTATGACATCAACTAGTCCAATATGAATAACATTAGTTCCTCAGGAGTGACCAAACATCCAAATAGCCTAGCTCACTGGAGAGAAATCACTCAAGGTGACTGAGAATAATTATAAAAAAGGATGAAATTGCAATGGTAATTATACGTTGTTCTAATTTACTTAGTCAAAAATACGAAATATGTTATCATAAGCTGTTTGACTCTGTTCAATAATATTATCTGCTGTTGCTTTATGTTTTGATAACATGATAAGGGCTAACTATACGTTAAAAGAAAATGAAAATTCTTAGAGATTGAAATGTTGTAGCTAAGTCCAAAAACCAACTAAAGAGAAATCGTCCTAACCTCTTCCAGGTCTCCATAAATTGGTGCTGACTTCCACATCTGAGGAACATATCCTTCGATTTGAAGCCACTGTACCTAAGAAATGGAGAGCTGGTTCAAAACCAACTTTCATCATCATAACTGAAATTCAAAATCTAAGTCCTATTTAGATACTTGAATAAGTAATTCTCTATTGTAAATGGCATCATTAGAGAAAGAAGTTCACATAAAGTAACATGGGCCTTATTTCAACAATCTATTTCTCTGTGATCGATATACAATATCTTTAATACTATGGGGTTAGAGATAACCCAGTAAGATCACCTAGCTCACTGTCATCATCACTACAATCAGAATGCACTAAGTGCGTAACTATGCATGATTTATAGATTTTATTGCATTTACTCTAAATAATCCAGTAAGATACTATTATTCCAAATTTATAATGGTGAAAACTGAGGCACAGAAAACTAATGACATATACAAAACTGCATTATTATGACTAGTAAAGTTAGGATTTAACCTAAGTCTGTCTGACTTGAAAGTCCATTTGCATAACAACTATAAGAAGTAGACTTCATAATAAAGCCAAGCCACGAAAATTCTTCTGCTCAAATAAAGACATCTCTGAAGGCTTCAGAAATTAAGGTTGTTCCTTTAATACACAAGGTTTCCAGAAAATTTGTGGGTAATTTAAAATAGCCAACTATTTGTAGCAATATTAAAATAATATTTTAACCCTAAATTCACTATATAAATTGAAAACTCATCAATGTTAGTAAGAATGATAGAGTAGCAGACTAAGGCTTGCAGAAATAATAAAAAGTTTCATTTAAAGGGACTAGTTAGTAGAGAAAAACACATGAAACACAAAATGCTTCAGCTTGAAACACAGAAGGCAGAGAAGTAACTTATCTTAGAGCTTAGCTCAACTTTACCAAGCATTAATTAAAAATTAGACAATATTGTAATTTTTTGTCATATCTTTAGTTTTCTAAAAGATTGCCGAAAGAGTATATTGAATTTTCTCTAGATTTTAAAACTTCAATTGATGCTCCCTCACCTGGAACAATTTAATAGTGGCTAAACATAAGCTGATACATCCTATTTCAAGGTCCCATTCACCTATATTAACTGATGATACAGCCATAAAATAGGAAATCCTATCAAGCCAGCCTTACATAGCCAAGAACCTGTAGGCTTCAAATAGAGGGAGAAATCCCATTTAACAACTTTCTGTTAACATTTTGAAAACTAAAAGACTGTATCATTGATGCATAAATTTTTCTATAATGGTCTCCTTCAGAATTTTAAATAATGAAAGACTGTATTATTGACATGCACAATTGTCTATCAAAGAGCAAACCTCAGACATGAAGGGCTTTGAAATAATTCATGAAAAGATAATAGATAAAAATCCAAAATAGCATATAACTAAATTACAGGGTAGCTTGGAAATGACTAGGTATTACTATCAAAGAGGAGAGTGATATCTTTATTAACATGTTTGCTGTTGACTATAAACTAAAACATATCACTAAAAAGGACAGAATGACTACAGATAAAAAAATTAAAATGAATGATATGAAAGAACTAAAAAAAAAATCAAAATCAAAATAGGTATGCTAATGCCTCAAACTGTTTTTATCTCCATAATAAATACATACAATTTACATACCAAAATATAATACAAATTATATCATAAGATGAGTTTTACAAACAGAGAGTAAAAAATAACCATACATTTTGGATGAATGGACGGGATAACCTATTAACTATGGTTTTAGCAGTAAGATTTTATCATAACTGCTCAAGACGGTGTAAATTACTGTGATAATTTTAGTTATAACATTTCAAACTATATAATCTTCCTAATCTTCTCTTCCCTGGCAACAATGTCTATTTCAGGTTTAAAAAGTTATGTAGTTCATATTAATTCATAAGAAACATCTAAATTCCACTCAGAGTTTACTACTGGCTAGTTCATCTATAAAAATCTTTTCATTGTACTTCTTAGGTTTTAAATTACTGATCATAGTATGTCTTGACTCACTCAGATGACAAACAGTAGAACCTTGGAATTTAAGTAGAGGACTGGGATTTAAAGTGTGGGATTTTGCCACTAAGCTGATCTGCCTCCCAGTGAGATTATTTAAGATCCCATGGCAAGCTAATACCACAGCAGGGCATGACCTCAGGGTTCCTTTTCACTTTCAAAACTTCAACCTTTACACTATATTGTTATAAAAGAAAGAATGACCCAGGGATGAGAGGTGAATGCTGTGAATGTACAGGTCAAACCTATGCTTAGATTTATACCGTCTGTAAAGACAGTCCCAATATGGGAACAATAGTTATTATCAGTACTAAAATAGAATTTCATCAATAGCTGGTTTAGATAATAAATATGAGAAAACAAACAAAAAAAACATATTACAATTCATTTTACTTCAAATTTTTCTCATACATTAATTCCCTAGTCCTTCCATTAATTTAAAATTTGATAACCCATGAAGGACCTCATATACACATGCACTGTACATAATAATGAAGCAATCCTAAATTACTTGAGTAATTGATATTTATATAACTTGCCCATGAATATTCCCAAGTATAGCAATGTACATAGTCAAAATAGTTGCTAAAATGCTAATAGTTGCTAATATTTAACTTCTCATATATGTGATTATAAGATATTAAATCAGAGTATGATGCAAAAGATATTTTTTAATAAAAATAAGGGAAGCTATTGTACATGAAATCAACCTCACTGTAAAATATTTAATTTTTACATAAACATGGATATGACACTGGTTAGATCTGGGTCCTCAAACATAAATTATATATAAATAAAAGCTGGTGCCAATTAACATTGTGCTAGTCTTACGCCACGATAAAAGCATTAGAAAATATACCACTCTTTAGGGTACAACATATATAAGTGTGTAATTGTTATTAAATACTATTCTTGTGAATAAATTTCTACCCTAGTAATTTTCTTCAACCTGACACAATTTCAATGACATTTTTTCTCAACGGCATATTATAATCACTATGCTACATTTGATAAAAATTTTCTATTTATTATCAAGTAAGGCATTCTTTATGGTTTAGGAATTTAAGTGTCAAGGTTTCATTTATTTGTTATAAATATATGTCTGCCTTAGTTCTCAAAATATTTTTTATTAGCACCTCAAGGACAAAACCCAAATGCTGTAATACAGTCACACAGTACTGAGCATATTAGGCATAGCCTAAGAGCATATGAGATAGCACCAACTGCATATTTAAAGAAAACTTACCAGACAGTGGTTTCCACTTGACTGTCATTGAGCTGCCGATTGTCCAGTTGGGCAAAAAGTGGAAAAAGTACTTGAATCCCTCCAATTGAATGAATTGCACTATGAATTGAATGTGTTACTATAGCTTTCACATCCTGTGTTCAGAAACAAAATTGTTTATTAAACTTCTATAGCATAATTTGCATTACTATTTCCTTGTTCCAAATGTTTATAAGAATTTAATGTGTTTCAATAGCCATCAATGATATAAATTTTGAAACACATATAAAAAAATGGAAGTATCTTTGCTAATCATTTTTAAATTAAGAATAAGAAGTTGAAATCAAAAGTTATTTTAAAGTAAGAAATACTATTAATGGAGTTAAAGATACTCAGGTATTTTTAAGTTAGAGAGTATTATTCTTAAAACAAAGTTGGTTTTGTTTTTCTAACTATCTGTTCAGTTAAATCAATCTATTTTATTTTGAATGATATAAAATATGCAAGATAACAAAAATAACACATTTCTTAATAAGAAGACAAAGACCAAGTCAAGGCATATTGCCACAGAAAAGGCAGAAGGCAAAACTTCAATTGGAGAATAGGAAAACCTTACTTGGGAGACTGGGGCAAGAGGATCGTTTAAGCCCAGGAGTTTGAGGATGCTGTGGGCTAGGACTTACTTCACAGCACTCTACCCGGGGCACAGAGTGAGACTCTGTCTCAAGATAAAAATGAAAACAAAAGAATGAGAAAACCAAAAGAGGAAAAAAAAAATAGGAATTACAGATTTACAGATGAGTGACGTTTGATATAGAAAATTAAGATATTGACAATTTCTGACAAAAATAGGAAAACTAATATACTATTGACCCACCTGGAGCATGAGTGCATGTGGGGAATGTACAAAAATGGATGCATTTTCCTTTGGTGATGATTCTAGGCAGAGCTGAGCATCGGTGGCCTTTGCATTGTATGTGAAGGCAATACTACTGGCAAGTTTCCCATCGTAGAGAACCTGTTTATGATGCTCGGCCAAGTGAATATCACTCTCGGATTTAAACTTGAAAGTACTCTGGAAAAAAAAAAAAAAAACTAGAGTAAACACTTCATATTAAAAATAACATAGTTAAACTCTGAAGTTTTCAAGCAGACAGACATTTAGAGAATAAATAACCTGCTGTAGGCCAGTTAACGTCATAGGCTGGTCAGTAGCTTTACGGATTTTCTCTCTCCCTTTCTATGGGAGTTAAGATTTATTATGCTAGTAAAGATACTTAGATCTTCGTTTGCATTAAGCTTTTTATTACTGCCAAAATTATATAATAGTAACATAATATAAAACCACATATGATATAATAATAACATAACATAAAGCTGGATGATGTCTAGAAGTAGGATTTTACTTGTAGTATAGGTTTAATTTTTTGTTAACACTTTCTGAAGTATTTATACAAATAAACAGTACCTGGTACATGCATTACATACAAAAATTACTACTATTTGAAAATACAAGAACAGTTGATATGCAAAAATATTTATATCTATACTAAAAAGCATTATTAACATTATTAAATACCACTGCTACTCCATAATATCACAATATACATAATAAAATCAGAAGAGAATTTCATTAAAACAGGTTATTTCTTTATATAAAAGATAAGAACTAAAGATGCACCAGTTATAACAAGAAAAGTATTTTACAAATGGTTATATTTGTTTTACAAGTATGAATGTGACAGTGATAAATAATATTGAACCTTTACAACAATCACATGATATCAGTATTGCTACTGATTCTAGGTCTTCTGATTTAGAGTAACCATTCAATGGATTAATTGTGAAACCATGTGAAATCCAATCTTGACTCTACCACTAATTACCTTTTTAATGCTTAGGAAATCATTTAACTGACAAGGCTCCAATTTCCTTATTTTAATGCTATAACAACATTAAATCAAATGTTTCAAACTCAAATTCTCATGGGAGGCAGACAGATAGGCATATAAGTAAAGTGAATTGAGTAAAAACGCTCAAACAATAAAGTGTTATGTCCTGTCTAGAAGTGGCCCCTACTGCTCAAGTCAATTATTAACCAATGTTGCCAGTTATTCCACAGTTTCCAAGAGAAACATGAAACATGTCAGGACAAACGTCGACATTTTTCTACTTCTGGACTATTCTCTAGACTAGAGAGACTTTCTAATATAAAACTGAATGCAAATCATTAATGATTAGGCATGTGCCAAGAACGGCATGCATAATAAAAATTTGTGCATACTGCTGTCTGTATTTCATTGATTCTTCTTATGCTTTTTTCTTTTTTGCATGAGGAGGGTGGTGTAATCACTATGATGTTAAAGAACCCAACACACCTGCTTTCCAAAAATAACTGAAATAGGAAACTGCAGAATGTGTTGTAAAACAGTGTAAGTAGCCTTTCCCCCATGCATTTTACCACTGCTGAAATGTCTGCACATCCCATTGTCTAGAACAAAACCTTTGCTTTCATTTTGTGCATAGTCTTTAAGTTGAAATTAACAAGCCTGAAAGTTCTCTTGAAAGTTTTAAATTTTTTTTTGGAAATTTAAGATGTTTAATAAAACCTATTCTTATTTGGAAAAAAAAAAAACGGTCTAAATTTTATTGAGTCCATGATACAAAGACTATAATGCTATGATTTATGGGAGCAAAACAAGTTCATGTTGTATTTATTTAAACCTAATAATTTTAGGGGTTTTTTTAAATGCATAAAATAATGTAATGACTATAAACATATAATCCACTAAATAGATATTAAAATAGTCTTAGCCTTTTTCCACTGGTGATATTAGATTTTTCCGTGTTTTTTTAAATTATATATAAAAGTGTGATACGCCTTTATATAAATCTCAATATTTATTGCATAATTTCTTTCAGAAGGATTTTCAAGAGAACTGTTATATAAAATGATCTGAACAGGACAGGGATGAAAATGAGGAGTGATTGCAGAAAGGCATATAGGATCTTTCTGGGATAATTAAAAATATTCTAAAATTAGATTATAGGGAGATTTGTAAAGATCTGTAAGTTTACCAAAAATAACTGACTTATACATTAAAAGTGAGTGATTCATATCCATTATAATTATTATTTTAACAGAAAAGGGTATAAAGACATTTTGTACTAATTACACACAAGCAGCATTTGATGCCACCATCTTACTATCGATCATTCCATGTAACCAAGGGGGTGAGCGGAAAGGACCCTGGGTGGCAACTGAAGCCACACAAACAGCCGAAGAGATGAGATGCATAAACGGCACCTAGAAGGTTAATAGAACGAAATATACAGACATATGTCCTTTATATACTGATCTCCTACCTCCTCTCAACTTCAAAAAAGTTGTACAATTACATGAAATAATAATTATAATTATGTAATGTTCCGTTTGTAACATCTATAAGTGTGATGTGCCTAAGAAGACTGACAGAACAGGGGAAAAATGCAACAAAGCTGTATAGGAGTGACATTCTTATACCTCGCAGGAATAAAGTTAGTGTAAACCTTCACGAAAAAAAGTCTTCAGCTGATTCTGATGAGTTAAAGAGTACATGGTAAGCTGTAGAGTAATCACTAAAGAAATAAGTTTAAAAAAGGAAAAAAAAATTGTTAAAGAAATGAAAGTATTATGTTAGAAAATCATCACTTAGTAAAAAAGCAGTAAAGAAATAATAAAGGAGTAAAAAGGACATGAGCCACACAGCTAACAAAAAGTAAAATTATATGTAACTCTATATCAATAACGACATTAAAGATGAACAGAATAAACAAATCACAGGGCAGAGACTCAGACTGAACAATAAAACAAGATCCAATAACATCCTGCCTGTAGGAGGCACGTTAGCACAAAGATACAAACAGACTCAAAGTAAACAGAATGGGAAAAATATCCAGCAACCACAAGAAAGCTGAAGAGGCCACGCTAACAGCAGACAAAATAAACTATCAAAGAAAACATCTTTCTAAAAATTAAAAGGACACAGAATAATGAGAAAGGGGCAAATCGATCAAGAAGCAATACCAATCACAAACATATGTGCATTTAACAGCAGAGGCACCAAAGAAATTAAGAGAGAAAGAGACAAGTTAACACTAAGAATCCGAGGCTTCACTCCTCTACTTTAAAGAACAGATAGGACATCGAGGCAGAAGATCAACAAAGAAAATAGAAGACTTGAATAAAAACCAAAAGCAGAACTAACTCACCAACCAACACAGCAGTATGCACATTCTTCTAAAATACACATGAAACCGTTTCCTAAATAAACCAGTGTTAGGTCAGAAAACAAACCTGGATAAATTTATGAGGATAAATATAATACAAAGTATATTCTGTTACCAACTGGAACAAAATTAGAAACCAATAATATGAAGGAATTTGGGTAACTCACAATGATGCGGAAATAAAAAACATTCCTAAATAACTGATATGCCAAAGAAAAAAGTAGTCAAAAGGAAGGTTATAAAATATTTTGAGGTGAAATAAAATAAAGGCACAAATACCAAAACAAAAGCAGCTGAGGCACCACTTAGAGGGAAACTTATACTTGTGCATATCTGCATTAAAAAAGAAGTAGTGAAATACAGAATAAGAAAAACAACAGTAAAAATATATTTAAAAACCATAATTAAAACCCCAAATCTGATTCTTTGAAAAGACTAATGAAATTGACAAACCTGTCCTTAGATTAAAAATAGCAATATTCTCTCAATAGATGCAGAAAGGTATTTGACAAAATCTAAGACCCTTCTATGATAGAAGCATTCAACAAGATAGTAATAGAATGGAACGTCCCCAGTCCAGTAAAGATCATCTACTAAAAACCAGCAGCTGGCCAGGATCACTCCTGTCATCCTAGCATTCTGGGAAACTAAGCTGGGAGGACTGCTTGAGCTCAGGAAGTTGAGGCCAGCCCGAGCAAGGGTGAGACCCCACCTCTACTAGAAGTAGAAAACCTGGCTAGTGTTATGACATACACCTGTACTCCTAGCAACTCAGGAGGCTGACGCAGGAGGAATCACTAGAGCCCAGAAGTTTGAGGTTGTAGCAAGCTATGATGATGCCACTCAACTCAACCCAGGGCAAAAGAGCAAGACTCTGTCTCAACAACAACAACAAAAAATCATAGCTAAGAACACACCTAATACTAAAAGAATGAAAACTTTCCAATTCTATTCACTTTTATTCAATAATATGCTGGAGGTGCTAGCTGAGGCAATTTGGTAACAAAAAGAAAGAAAGAGTACTGAGATTGTAAAAAAGTAAAATTATCTTTATTCACAAAAGGCACAATCTCATGTATGAAAATCTTATGAATTAATAAGAAAGGCATTATGACTAATAACCAAGTTCAACAAGAATGCAGGATACAGAATCTGTACACAAAAAATCAACTATATTTCTATATGCTAGCAAAGAAAAATCTAAACATGAAATTTAAAAAACAATTCCACTTAGAACAGCATCAAAAATAATAAAATAATAGGGACTAAATTTAACAAAATAAGTCTAAGACTTCTATATCAAAACTACAAAACATCTTTAAAAATTATGAAGACCTAGTAAAGACATCCCATGTTCATGAATTGGAAGACTTAATATTCTTAAACTGGTAATAACACAGTTAATCTACAAAATCAACATAGTCTATGAAAATCCAGATTTTTGGCATACTTGAAATGAATAAATTACATGTATGTAGATTGTATCTCAGTAGAGCCATTAAAATTTCTTTCTTTCTTTTTTTGTTTTTGCAGGTTTTTTTGGCCTGGGCTGAGGGGTTTAAACTTGCCACCTCTGACGCCATACTCCTTTGAGCCACAGGCACCGCCCCATTAAAAATATTTTTTAAACAAACAAATGAAGCTTCTTTCCTCTTCTTTTTCCTCTTCCTTTCCTAAAAATTCATAAAGCTCCAAAGTAGTACTGAGACTACTGAGCGAGGGAGAAGCCACAGCAGGGAGAAGGAGAACAGCAGCAGCAGAGGACGGCGGGGCCCTGAGCTGAGTGACAGGCCTTCTCCCATAAAGGGGAGCAACGTGGTGTCAAAGCCTAGAGAAGGGCTCGCCAAGCTTGGAAGGCAGAGATCGTTGCAAAGGGGAGACAGAGCCCAAACAGGGGGCATCACAGAGACCAGACCCACACACTGGTGTGTCGGGAGTGAGTAGGCTGGTGTGGGCCACAGGAGGAGAGAAAGGCCACTCCTGGAGGACACCTGAGCACCAGCAGGGCAGGAAGGCATCCCGAGAAGAGCCACACAGCTCGGAATGTCAGAATTCTACGATGCAGTAAGGCACCCACCTCAAGGGCAAGGAAGAAGGGAGTGGGCTGTGCCCTGACGTAAGATTTATGAGTATGTGCAAGGCAAGGAGGGTGTCCACACACAAGGCTTCCCTGTGGAGGGGGTAAAATATTTTTTTATTTTTTTTTATCCATGGTAAGGCAAACATTTACTAGGGAACATATCACACATACTGTGAAACATAATACATTTATAAACAATTAATTTAAACATATGTTCAATGGTAATCTTTTTTTATTTTTATTGTTGGGGCACAAAGAACCAGGTTACATTGATTGCATTTGTTAGGTAAAGTCCCTCTTTCCCTCACCAGACTGGAGAGGAAGCTCCATCCAGAGCAGGCTCAGGAGGGCACCTCGGGGAGGGCTGCCTGGGCCCAGCAGCTATAGCCCAAGGAGGTGAGGGGTGCATCTAACAGAAAGGCAGCCAGCCAAGGGAGGGCACAGCAGTCACCTGAGTAAGAGAGCTGTCCAGCAGGAGATACAGAGTGGGGGCGCGAGAAAGAAGGCGAGAATGCCAGCTCCACAGAATGGACCAGTGGAGCTTGAGTGGAGGAAGGGCTAAGAGGGCATCCATGCAGCCAGCAAAGAATGCCCACACCTGCCACAGGTGAAGAGGGTATCCAGCTGGAAAATGATGGGAAGAATGAGAAACAGGTACATCCTCCAGACCAAGAAGTTCATTATAATGTAAAGTCAGTAAACTGGTGATTTTTCCTATAGAGAGCCTTAGAAAACAGCAAAATTTTAAAGAGGCCTTAGGATTGGATGGTAGTATCAAATCAGGGTTTATTTCTATCTCTGGTGATTTCATGTTATATAATAATTATGTAGGTCAGGCCCTATGGCCCATGCCTATAATTCCACACTTTGGGAGGCCTGGGAGGAGGATCACTTGAGCCCAAGAGTTCAAGACTGGTCTGGGTAACAAGGCAACACCCAGTCTCTACAAAAAATTAGTTGGGGAGGTGGCACATGCCTATAGCCCCAGTTACTCAGGAATCTGAGGGGGGAGGATGACTTGAACCCCAGAGTTGGAGGTTGCAGTGAGCTGTGATCACACCACCGCACCTTGCCTGGGAGACACAGCAAGACCTTGTCACCAAAAACACACACGCAAAAAATATATATATAATAATCATATCCAAGAATGTTTTTATTTCTAGGAACATAACATTGAGGACACTGGGGCATCATGCCAATAGTGACACTCAAATGGTTCAGGATAGCCAAGTATTTTTAATTTTAAAATTGTATTTTTAAACTTTAAATGAGAGTGATAAAAATGAAGGATATATTTCACTTTAAGAGAAAGTGAAATAAAAGAAATGATTTAGAGAAATAGTCAACATAAGCAGAACAGATCAAACATGTACAGACAAGTCTCTGAAGAAGAAAACTAAAGCAAGGAATCAGACAAATACTAAACAGTAGAGTAAAAGAAAATTTTCTTGACATATAAAAAGATGCAAATTGCATATGAAAGTGAACACCATATGTCCAGGAAATTAACTCATGATGACCAACACCAAGACATATCTAGCAAAAATACTGTATGTAAACAAAGTGAAAAAAATCCTTTGAACATCTAGAAAGAGCAAGTGCATTACACTAGAAAGATATTAGCCCTGGATCAGACTTCCAACGCCAATGCTTCATGTCAAACAAAAACTAGTACTTATCTTTAAGGTGCTCAAAGAAAGAAGTGGTTACTCAAGGATTTTAAAGCCAGGCAAAATGACTTTCAAGTGTAAAGGCCCCTTATAGACTAACATCACAGGGTTAGTGAAATATTATTTCCTTGAGCCCTTCCTGAAGTTCTACAATGGAACAAGCTGAAACACAGAGAGCCTGTGAAGTGCATCGGAAAGGAAATGCAATGAGCCTGTGAGTACACAGAAACTTACAGAAGAGTTCAATGAAAACGGTGTGTAATAGCCATGTGCTCTCAAGGCAAGCAATCATGTTAGTTGGTATCAGTTTGTTGCAGCTTCCACAACAAAGTACCAGAGTCTACTGACATCCAGGTGTTAGCAGTGCTGGTTTCTTCTAAAGCTTCTCTTCTTGGTTTGCAGAAAGCCTCGCCACATTCCCCCTTCTGCATCTTCACCTCTGAGTATGTTTGTGTTTTGTGTCCTAATTTTCTCCTCTTATAAGGACACTAGTTCTATAGGATTAGGACCCATTAAGATTATATAACTTAACCTTAATTACCTCTTCAAAGACCCTGTCTCCAAATACCATCACATTCTGAGTTGCTGAGGGTTATAACTTCAATATATGAATTTGGAGGGAACACAATTTAGCCCATAATTTACTTTAAGCTTTAAAAATGGCAAGCACAGCATGGAAAAAGCATATGCAAAAAAATTAACTATTTTTGGTAATTATGATAATAGAGTATATTGATATTGTTCTTCGGAGACTATTATATGCATAATTATGGCACTTTTCTACACTATTATCCTCTGTGTACTTGACAACCCCAATATCTTCAATGCAGGAAAAGAATTTAAATTAGAACAGGTCAAGATAAATCACCATACTCTTCTGCTTTTTCTCTTCAACATCCTTGCTTTTCTTCTCATTTTCCTTTGCTCGGTTCCCCCCACCTCCTCAACCACCAAACACTGGCTTTCCCAAAGACTCATTTCTCATAGGTGAGTGTCAGAACTCATCTAATTTGCACCAACATCCAGTCTTACGGCTTTAAATTCTGTCTATTTCCTACCAATGATAAATTTATATCTCTAACCTAGCCTCCCCCAATATTCACTTCGTCTTTATCTAGATTTCTGATGGGCATCTCAAACAACTATGTCCCTAATCAATTTCTTTTCTTTCTTTCCTTTTTTTTTTCTTTTAACATTCAGAGCAGCTTTATTGAAACAAGAGGGTGACCCACCTGGGCAGTGCAAAGGTGGCATCTGCATCTGAAGGGCTGTTAGCGACCTAGGGCCGCAGTGGTTGGGCACATTCCACAGGTTGCCTGTCAAGTTAAGGTCTTTTGGTGGTCCTAGAGGATTTTGCCCCAAACGCCATTCAAATATGAGACTACTGAAACTGGTGGCCTCTATGGCAAAAAAAACTGCTTTCATCTGACCAATATGTCAGGTTTCATAATGGGCTCAACTTCATTACACCAGGATGGCCTTAAGTAACTCACTCGCTAACACAGCTAAGTAAATTAATTCTAGTAATATTGAAGAAACATCCCCTAGTCTTCCTAATCAGTTTCTTAATCCTCCTCCCCAGAGCTTACTTCTTCTAAGTCTTCCTCATCTAAATACTTGACAACTCCACCAATTCAGTTGTTCAAGCTGAAATTCATGGTTCACTGGCTCCTTTCCAAACTCTCTCACTCACTTAGCCCATATTCACAGTGACAGGAAATCCTACTGGCTCTATCTCCAAAATTCATTCAAAAGCTCACTCCTTAGAGTTTTATTTTAATATGCTTTATCAAAAATCCAATCAAGTTCTAATATCTAATAGTACTTTCTAATGAGACTTGCCTCTTCTAAACTATTATCATCCTTCACTGAAATAATTGCAACCACTTCCTAAGAAGCTCCCTAGGTACACATTTGTCCCTATTTAACATAACAACCAGGGAGATTTTTTTAAGATTGCCCCAAAGCTTTTGACCCTAATTTTTCTGACCAAAAAATTTTCCATCAAACGCAGAGTAAAAAATACAAAACAATGCTGATTGCTTGTTCCATGTTTTGATTACCCTCTAAAACCAGCCTGCTTTTATTTAATACCCAGAGACTCTCAGGTAGATGCTTTCTGCATTATGTACAGAGGGCGTAAGTGGTTATTTGTTAGAAAATCAGCTTGTTTAGAGCATACCCCCACCACACAAGTACTGAAAACCCTCCAAAGTGATTTTTAATGATGAAGTTGTTTTATACAAATTTTCTCTTATCAGTTAGGCCTTTATTATAAGATGATAAAATATAAAAACCATTATGCTATTATTTGCTTAAATAAAGAAGAGAACATAAAGCTAAATTTTGAAATACCTCGCAATAGATAATAACTGCTTGCCACATGAGGTTATATGACAAATAAAAAGTGTTTAGTAATAATTATAGACATCAAAACTTTGTTAAAATCTGATTTGCAAGGTTATCTGTAAAAATCACCTTATATATAAGACTTTGTTATATTTTAAGAATTCAGTGTCATACCAGAATTCTGCACAATCTTCAAAAAACAAACTGTATCTATATTACAAAATCTATTCCATAACCAACCTTATCCAATTCCTTGTACAAAGGAAATATTTCCCTGATACCAAAGCCAGAAAAGGACACAACAAAAAAATAAAATACAGACCAATATCATTCATGAAACAGATACAAAAATGATCAACTGTGTTCTCAGTGAACACAATTTAGCTACTCAGCAAAAAAATAATTCATCAGGCTTGGCGCCTATAGCACAAGTGGTGACAGCGCCAGCCACATACACCAAGGCTGGTGGGTTCAAACCCAGCCTGGGACAGATAAACAACTACAACAAAAGAAAAATAGCTGGGCGTTGTGGTGGGCACTTCTATTTCCTCCTCCTCAGGAGGCTGAGATAAGAGAACCACTTAAGCCCAAGAGTTAGAGGTTTCTGTGAGCTGTGATACCACAGCTCTCTCCCAAGGGCAACACAGTGAGACTCTGTCTCAAAAAAAACAAATAAATAAAATAATAATTCATCAAAACCAGATAGGTTTCATCCCAAGGATACAAGGCTAGTTCAACCTATGCAAATCTACAAATATAATTCATCACATGAACAGAAGGAAAAACAAAGCCCGTATGATCCTCTCAATAGATACTGAAAGAACATATCACAAAATTCACCATCCTTTTTTAATAAGAACACTTAAGAAAACTGGCAAAGACAGGACACTACTTAAATTGATAGAAGCCATTTACAACAAATCCACAGACAACATCATACTGAATGGTGAAAAACCGGAAAGCATTTCCCTTCTGAGAACCAGGACCAGACAAGGATGTCCATTTCACCACTACTGTTCAACACAGTGCTGGAAGTCTCAGCCAAAGCAATCAGACAAGAGAAGGGTATCAAAAGCACCCAAGCAGTGACAGAGGAGGTCAAACTGTAACTCTTTGCTAATGAAATGATGTTATACCTAGATTCAACCAAGAGATTTCTAGAAGTGGCGAAGGATGTCTCAGGATACAAAATCAACACACACTAATCAGTAGCCTTCATTTACACAACAATAATAGTCAAGCTGAGAAACAAACCAAAGATACCAAAAAAAAAACGAAATACTTGGAATATGTTTAACAAAGGATATGAAGGATCTCTACAGACAGAACTATGAAATGCAGAAGATCTTCATAGATAGAAGAACATACCATGCTCTTGGCTTGGAAGAATCAACATAGTTAAAATGCCTATACTACCCAAAGCGATCTATAGATTCAACACAATCTCCACTAAAATATCAATGTTGCATCTTGCAGATCTTGAAAGATTAGTCCTACTCTTCATATGCAATCAAGAAAAAAAAGCCAATGAAATTCTACATAAGGAAAAACCTGGAGATGTTACCAGACTTCAGGTTACAGCACAAGTCTACAGTGATGAAAATATCATGGTATTGGCTTAAAAACAGAGATTCATCCTGTGAAACAGAACAGAAAATCCAGAGAAGAAACCAGCCTCATATTGCCACCTGACCTTGACAAAGTAAATAAGCATACATTTGGGAAAAGAATACCTGGTTCAACATTATTCTTAGTAAAGCATCACAAGAATGGAGAAGCAAGAAACCTATGTATTCAATTCTCATGTGAGGACAGTTGATGACCTAGTACACGGTGAGGGGTGGGGGAAGGGAAAAGCAGAGAGAGGAGAGGAGGGAGGGGGCTGGGGTGGAACACAATCATAAGAGGGACTTTACCTAACAAACGCAATAAAGACAACCTGGTTCTTTGTACCCTCAATGAAACCCAACCAAAAAAAAAAAAATCCGTTCAATAAACGGTTCTGGGAGAACGGTTAGCCACGTGTAAAAGATAAAAACAGGACTGCACCTTTTACCATGCACAAAAATTAACTTGTGATGGATAAAAGTTTAAAATCTAAGACGTAAAACTAAAAATCCTAGAATAAAGTGTGGGTAAAACTTGTAAAATTGGCCCACAGGAAGAATTTATCAAGAAGAACCCACTGGCAATCTCAGCAACAACAAAAATAAATACATGGGACATGGTCAAGTTGAAAAGTTTCTACACAGTTAAGGACACGATTGACAAACCAAAGAGAAAACCTTCAGGATGGGAGAAGACAGCTGCATGCTACATATCTGAAAAAGGCAAATAGCCAGAATCTATAAAGAACTTCAGCAAATTAACAAGGAAAGATCAAACGATCCCATTAAAAACTAGGCAAGAGACATGAACAGAAACTTTTCCCAGGATGACAGACTAAAGGCCAACACAGCACATGAAAAATGGTCCTTCTCTCTAAGCATCAGAGAAATGCAAATCAAAGCCACGTTGACATATCACCTAACCTCAGTGAAAAGGGCCTATGTCATAAGATCCCAAAGCAACAGATGCTGGTGTGGAAGCGGAAAGAAAGGAACACTCATACACTGCCAGTGGGACTGCAAGCCAGTTCAAGCCCTGTGGAGTAGTACAGAGGATAGCAGAACTACCATTTGATCCTGCAATCCCACTTACTGGGTATTTACCCAAAGGAAAAAAAGACACTTTAACGTAAAGACACTAGACTTGAATGTTTACAGCAGCACAATGTCACAATCACAAAGTCGTGTAAACACCCAAGTGTCCTTCAACACACACATGGATTAATAAGTTACAATATATGTACACTATGGAATGTTATTCAGTCTAAAAAGAGGGGGATCTTATATCTCGTTTACTAACCTGGATGGAACTGAAGACCATTCCCCTAAGCAAAGCATCACAAGAAAGGAGAAACAGACATCGCATGTGCCATGTACTGAACTGGAGCTAGCACATCAGCACCTCAATGCTCTCGTGTGAGAATAACGTGCTCAAGTACGAACTGCAGGGAAAAGGGTCGAGGTGGGTAAACTCCTACCTACCAGGCACATCTCATGGGTACATGCATAATTCCTGGGTGAAGGGCACAACTGCAACTCAGACTTTAACTTTACAAAAGCAAACTATGTTACCAAATCCTATGTACCCCCATAATAATCTGAAACAAAAAAACATTTAAAAAGAATTCATAATCCCATTCAATAAACCCAATGGGGTTATTGGAACTCTCCTTAAAGAACTAATAGTAGACCTACATTTAAATGGAACTCTCCATTAAACTTAACTTGTCATAAATAGTACTATTTAGGGTGAGATTTTCAGTATTTTGAAAGCCATTTCTGAACCTAATGATTTATTTGGTAAGTGATACTCTCCTTTACTTACTGCATATAGAAAATAACAAAGTACAGAATATTCATTTACAACCTACGTTATTCAAAAGCAAATACGTCACAGAAAGAAAATTACCTAGCACCCTCATGACCAACAGGTCAAAATCACTTGGGACAAGCTCCATAGAATATATAGTTTGATGATAATATTTGAAGGGAGAATACATATATTCCATTAATTTCAAGGTTCAAATGTTGACATGCTACCTACATTGGGCTCAGAATCATAAAGAATGTCATCTGACCATTACAATTAAAGGAAGTTGCATATAACTCAAGGCAACACATATAACTACCATATTACTTATACAAGACTAAATAATCTGAACTCCCACTAATCATTTAAACAAATGCCTAACTATTATATTCTATGCACCTTAAAATTTTTACTATAGTCCTCTCTTCACTCACAGGACATCACTTTGCCACCTACTTGGTTAAGAAAACTGAGACAACATGTGAATCATTCCACTTTTTTTCTGCCAAACACAGTATGATCATTTGCATTCTTTTCTCCGTCCCTAAATTCTCTAAATTTCTAGAAAACACTTTTTTTTTGCCTTTTTTGAGACAGAGTCTTGCTCTGTTGTTGTCCAAGTTAGAGTGCACGGGCATGGTCACAGCAACCTGCACCTCCTGGACTC
Source organism: Arctocebus calabarensis (assembly GCA_963573935.1). Classification (NCBI taxonomy): domain Eukaryota; kingdom Metazoa; phylum Chordata; class Mammalia; order Primates; family Lorisidae; genus Arctocebus; species Arctocebus calabarensis. The sequence goes on from CAUYON010153932.1 coordinate 49,814, forward strand.
ACGCCATCCTCCTACTCAGCCTCCTAAGTAGACGCATGCCACATGCCCAGCTAATTTTTTAGATACTTTGTAGAGACATAAAACAGGGTATCATAATATTGCTCAGGTTGGTCTCAAACTCATCTCAAGTGATCCTCCCACCTCAGTTTCTCAAAGTGCTGAGATTATAGGTGTAAGATACTGCATCTAGCCAAGAAAACTTTTTAAGATTACCAAAAATTTTGCTAATGTTTGCCCATGGAAGTAATTATACTTTTAATATTTACAAATTGAGGAAATGCATACTAACCCATAGATTTATAGACAGGCTCCAGTAACAATATGGATTGGAACTTTGAAAACATACCAAAATATTTTTTGACTTAATGTCCACAATTTAGAGATATTTTCTTTTAAAAGTTCTGACTCTGATAGATACTATATTGTCTATTAGGATATTTAGGATACATTCTCTATCACATGAGTACTTGCATACAGACCAACGTAACAGGGTTACTGCTCATTCTTACTACTATCATAAAAAATAAAGAGCTACCAATTATTGAGTTTGCAAAGCTGGTCAGGACAGAGTTGGCTCCTTTCTGAATGGAAAAATTCTAAAACAGATTACATTCATCTCTTTTCCTTTTTTGCTACCCAGAAGCTCCCATCAGTTCCAAAATTTCACATTGCCAATCATATTGGACTTATGGTTTATATATATGTATTCTCTTGATATTCCACATTTTTAATATTTTATTTCTTTGCCACTCTTTTTGATATTATTTTGTTAGACCTTGAAAAAAGACACTTCAAATACTTTATGAAATAAGACAAAGAAGGAGCAGGAAAGTAAAGCAGAGTACATTCACATGCATCCAAAAATATGAATTACAAAACATTCTTATGCAAGGTGAACAGAGACAGAACCAGGAAAAGAGCCAACAAAGTAGAACCAACAAAAATATTCATGGAAGAAAAAGTGGCTATATAAGCACAAATTTATTTCCAGGCTAGTAAACCAAATAGAATAAATGGACAGGACAGGCACAGTGACTCACGCCTATCATCCCGGAAATTTGGGATGGCTGGTTTCCAGGGATTCACAACCAGCCTGTACAATATAGCAAGATTTTGTCTCTACAAAACATTTTTAAAAATAATTAGTCTGACACAGTAGCAAATGCCTGTAGTCCCAGCTCCCTGGGCGGCTGAGGAAGCAAGGATTCTTGAGCCCAGGAGTTCAAGGTTGCAGTAAGCTATAATTATTCCACTACACTCTAGCTTGAGCAACAAAACAGGGACCCCAACTCGACAAAAAAAGATTTGGCCAAAATATGAACAAATATTATTAAATGAACATGTAAATAGCAGCACTATTGTTATTCAATATTATAGTTACTAAAATCACTGAAAATAAAAAAGATCTTTTATAAGCATAAATTCAAACTGATATAGATCATAAAAATAAGTATCAATGCAAAAATACAAAAGAAAGACTATTTTAAATGTTTAGTACTCCTTCATAACACAATCTTCATATTAATCATTTAAACACTGAGTTTAATTTTTTATAAGAATTTTACTTCTGTACAAAGCATGTACTTCTTCAGAATTAGAAACACTTTCACTACTATGCATAATTTTCTCTCAGCTCCAAATAGTTTGCATGTCACAATCTCCAATGTTATTTAAATAAAACTCTTATATAGTCCCCTTGAGGCATTCTGTACCTTAAAAGCCAACTCATATACATAAAGCCTAAATAAGTCTTTGTTGAAAAGGTTAAGAAAAGCATAAAGTACAGGATAAAGTAAACAAGTGGTTTCAATAAATTATATATAGCCACTACTTACTCAACTAATGCAAAAAAAGAAGCAAAAATAAAATTGAATAATTTTAGTCACAAATAATATTCTATACTAATTTCCTTCTAAATCTCTATTCTTTCCAAGTTACCACCAATGTTAACAAGTAGTTATTGTTCATTACATAATGTATATGTTTTAAAATTTCATATGTCAAATATTAGATTAAGCAATCTAGAGTTATAAGATTCTTTCAGAACTGATAACAAAAGGCACATCATCAATATTAGATAAAGTTCTGAAGAATACGAAAATTTATGAAAGGAAAACAGTTAACAGAAAATGCACCCTTGAAGCAAAAAGAAACATTTAGTAAAGATTTTATTGTGTTCCAAATAAAGATTACTCTTAAACCATATATTTCATCACATTTTAACACCTAAAACTTTCCCCAGAATCATAGTAATCTAGTTATTACCACCTTGTATCCAGGTCCTAACTGATGAATGGCAAATATCTGTGCGGGGTTGAGGGCTTCACTGAACACGTACACGGCGCCGAGCTGGCCACAGAACACTCTGTTTGCATCCGCAGTTTCTGAAGATCCAAGGAAGCACTTGTCATAGCTCTATTTTTAAAAAAATCATAAAAAAGGTCAAAAGCATTACGCTTGATGACAAAATACTTAAAGACATCTGCCTTCGTTAACATCTTAAAACACAACAATAACAGAAGAAAGCTCCAATTAAAACTTTATTCAATATTTAAATAATAAATGCCTGTAAAGATTTTTAGAAAAAAAGATCAGTTACACATTTTATATTATGTTAAGCAAATAACCAATAACCCTCTACACTCTCCCGATTTAACCACGTTCCAAAATAATTCAAAAATCTAAGTCTTTTCTTTTCAATACACTGTCTTATAAGCTAATGAAAGTCAACAAGGCTACTGAGGTTTCTTCCACTTGGTAATAAAGAGACTGTCCCCTCTGAAGTGTAGATAAAAAGCATGATTTCATCTCTGTATTCTAATTCTGACAAAATTATTCTCTTAAATATTTAATGACTGCAGCTCAACTATGAGTATCTAGGGCAGAAAAATTAACTCTTCCTGTAAAGGGATACTTAGAGAATAGTTTATTTTTATTTATTTATTTTCTTATTAAGTCATATATATATATATATAGATCATGAATACATTTATGTCTTTGTGGGATTCAATGTGTTGATTATTTGTACAAATTGGAGTGCTTACATCCTACTTATTAACCCAGCTTTCAACTCATTTACTTGATCACAGTGTTAAGAAATTTGTGTTCAGTACTTGATAGACTTGACCCTTACAATATGCTCCATAGGTGTGGTCCCACCATTAACCCTCCTCTATCCAACATCCCCTTCCCTTAAACCTTGCAAGCCACATGTGGTTTCTGTTGCACATTCTTCTCTGATTCTGTTTGAGTCTAAAAGAACTAAAACAAAAAACTTTTTAAAATGTAAAAACCGACATTCTTAGCTCTCGGCTCATTCAAAATCAGAAATAAGTAGAGGATCAGAACTGGCCCATGTGTGCCCACTCCTAATCTAGGGGTAAACTATAGACTAATTAACACGGTGCTAGTTAAAAGAATGCAATACAGAAAAGCCAATCCTTGTCCCTCAGGAGATTAAAGTTTAGAGACACACAGACAAAATTGAGTAGTGAATTTTGTTAAAACCAGCAAGTATTATAAAACCTGGTACACTGGAAGAGTTGTGTATGATTGGTTCAGAGGCACAGTGGGCAGTAAAACATTCTTTTTACTTTGACTCTAATAGGTCAAGATGCGGACAAAGCACGAACCCACACCAGAGAAACAGGAGAAGCCCTTTAAAGTTTTAACTGTAGATGTCATCTACCTAGAATCCAACTGTGTCATCTCACTTACTGTCAACATGCTGGTGGAAACTAATAATCTCTTCTAAGTGCAAAAAGTCATTTAAGTGAACGATATTCTTGTTCAGTATTCATTTCCCTTCCACATATTCTCAGTAATGTAGGCAAACTGATGCTTTTAAAAATATTTGCAGATGTCACTTCTCTGCTCAAAATCTTCCAAGGGTTTTTTAGTGAGGAAAGATGGAAATGGTCAGGCATTATTATTTATGGAGTTTATATGATTTTATCCTCTATTAGCTGTTTAATCTCATCTTTTAACTTCATTCTGCCCCTTCCTCTCTCTGTGCCAGGTAATTTGGCTGCCCAGTGCTTCCTTCAACTCTCCAATTTGCTTCAAAGCCTTTGCACTCATGGTTTCCACTGGATGAAATATGTTCTCTTCATATCGACCTGACTTGTTCACTCAACTCTTCTCTTTAAAATCATCGCTAGACAGTCTGGCTTTTCCCTTACCCATACCTACATTTTCTATGTCCCTACTTTATTTTTTCCATAGCAAACATCACTATGCGATTAATAATAGTGACTCTCTGTCACACCAAACCCTTCTTTGTAAGGTTTTCCCTCCACATCTAAATAAGATGTAAAACACATTTTTAGTGCTTGGGATTCTAGAAAAAAGAAAATACTGCATTGATATTTTCTGACTTAAGATACTTACAGAGGGGGACCAGAAGGGACGGGGGGATTCGAAGGAAGGAGGATAAGTGGTGAGACCATTCCTATGGTTCACATTGCAAGGGTACATAGCAAATCTATTAAGTACTGAGTATAAATGTCTTAACACAATAATTAAGTGAATGAGGGGAAGGCTAGTTAACTAGTTTGATGTAAGCATTCCTAATTATGTATAAAAATCAACACATTGTACCCCATAAAGGCACCAATGTATACATGATCCATGTGTTTATGACCTAATAAAAATAATTTCTTAAAAAGAGTTAATTCAACAGGAAAAAAATGATACTTAAAAATCTGGTCAAGTACTTTTCCTGTTTTTGTAACGCTAACCATATTTCTTAGCAATTTTATTATACTAAATGTAAAACTAAAAGAATTCCTTTTAAAAAAAAAGAATAAACCTTTAAAGTTTCTACATTTCACCAAACTATTTTACTATTCAATTCAGGTCATAGTCAGTAGGTCATACTCTCAAATACATTAAAATATATATTGAACAGTAAAAAACTTACATCATTTGTATTCACATGCCATGCCATATCCCCATAAGACACCAGCTGTCCGTTAACGTAACACCGAATTTCACTGTTCCTCCATCGATTGTAAATGTGGACAATGCTGATCATGTACCACTTAAATAAAAAAATTACAGGTATCAACATGAAATGTTCAGTTATTAAAATGCGATTACAACATTCATAAAACTCTATTAGAAAATTCCTGAAGGTCTATTAATGATCACCCACTACCACTTTCTCACGGTTCTCCTTCCCATCGCTCATTTTACAGATGAAAGAGGCGGCACAGAAAGAATAAATGTGTGACCAAGACAAAGCTTGACCCACTCCACCCAGACTGACATTCCTTCCACTATACTGAGATCCAAAATTGTGGGAATACAATTATATTTGCGCTCATTTAATAACATTTACGCTGTGGCAAGCACTCCAGATAGCCAAGGCTGGCCAGACAGACCATGGGTCCAGTTATTCTGGAATTTATGATCTAGTAAAAGGGACATATATGACAATTAAACAAATACAGAATTATAAATCATGATGATTACAGTAAGGATAAACAATACAGTGTAAGGTGAGAAAGAATACAACAGTATTCTGCTTTGGATTACATGGTCAGGAAAGACTTCTCAGAAAAATAGCATTGTAAGGTTTATAAAATTTAGATGGTTTTAATTCCATAATTTTTATTTATTAAATCTAATAATATTGTGTATTTAAAAATATGTGAATGTTAATAATAACGTGTTCATATTGAGTTCTCATTTTCTATTTACTGGTCGTAACTAAAAGCATTTTGGGTGTCTATATTACTATGAGTTCCGTAATAATTTGTGATCTAACAATTGGCCATTTAAGAGTTAATAGCCTGGCTCAGCACCTGCATCTCAGCAGATGAGGCACCAGCCACATACACTAGAACTGGTGGGTTCGAACCCAGCCCTGGCCAGCCAAACAACAGTGACAACTACAACCAAAAAAGAGCCA
>CAUYON010153934.1:0-51436 GCA_963573935.1 Arctocebus calabarensis
GCGCACTTATAACCTTGACTCAGTTTGTGCAAAAACAAAGTGCGTAAACTGGCTTGGTGCTTGTGGCTCAACGGGCTAAGGCACCAGCCACGTACACCTGAGCTGGCGGGTTCAAATCCAGCCCAGGCCCGCCAAACAACAATGACAGCTGCAACCAAAAAATAGCCGGGCGTTGTGGCGGGCGCCTGTCATCCCAGCTACTTGGGAGGCAGAGGCAGGAGACTCGCTTGAGCCCAGGAATTGGAGGTTGCTGTGAGCTGTGATGCCACAGCACTCTATCCAGGGTGACAGCTTGAGGCTCTGTCTCAAAAAAAAAAAAAACTAACAAACAAAACAAACAAACAAACAAACAAAAAGTGCATAAACAAAACATGTGCACCCCTTAATGTTCTGAAATTAAAAAAAAAAGAAAAATAAAGTTCTTTGCTCTATTTTAAAGATTTTCTTTGAATTCTTAGTATATTCTAGATACAAATCTCTCACATAATACATATGTAATTTGAAAAATATCCCTATAGCTTACCTTTTTATTCCCATACCCTGTCTTTAGTAGAATAATTGAGTAAAAACACAATTTACATGATAGACTTTTTTTTTTGTCTTTTGAAAATTTCAGAAGATTTAGAGGGGTACAGGTTTTTCACACATGGATGAATGCATGGTGGTGAAGTAAACGCTTCTGTGTACCTGTCACCCGAATAGTTTCCATTGTACCCAAAAAGTAATTTTTCCATCCTCACTCACCACCCACCTTCCCCCTGTGGAATCTCCAAGGGAGTTTTGTATTATATTACTCTGCAAGACAGTACATATCTATAATTGACCTCCCATTTATGTGTGTAATTTGTTTATCCATCCCTAAGGCACTTAGCTTGGGATAATCCTCTCCAGGTTCATCTAAGTAGCTGTGGAAGCCATTATTTTATTCATTTTTGTGGCCGAGTAGTACTCTGAGGACTATATATGGCACGTGTTCTTTATCCACCTCATTAGTCATTGAGCACTGAGGTCAATGCTGTATTTCTGCAGTTGTGGAGTGTGCTGTGGTTAACATATGAGGACAGGTGGGTTTGTTGGTTTGTTCATGTTTGGTTTTGTTTGTTTTGATACCTAGCAGTGACATTGTGAAATTGTTGGTTCAAATGGTAGGTCTATTTTTAGTGTTTGGGGGAATCTTCTTACTGTGTTTTTTTTTTTTTAAAGACCATCTTATCTGGTTTGTTTTTTTTTTACATATATATATGTGTATTTGGTTTCCACTATTTGCCTTCACAAAATGAAAAAGGTTTAAAACTTAATAACAATAACAACATTTAAGATGAGGACTAGAAACAAAAACCTCGTAAAGAATGAATAAAGGTAAATACATTCAGAAAAGAAATCAGACCATTGTTGTAATGAAATATTGAGCGATAATAATAATAATAATAATGATAGTAATGCAAAAAAAGTAACATTCACATTGTCAAATAAGAGTATGTCTATTATAGAATGCTTTGACTCTGAGGTTCAGTATGGAGTCATCACTTAACTTCCTATTTTTTTTCCAAAGTCTCAAAAAATAGACAACTCATATTTATAAATAAAAGATAATTTCAAAAAGAAAGATCATGCCAAATTTTATATACAACAGAAAAAGAAGAAATACTTCAAAATCATTCTACTTCATCTGGATACACCTGATATTAAAATTGGAGAAAATATATTATTATAAAGGGAAATTACAACCATATTTCACTTATAAATGAGGACACAATATCCTAAACAACATATTAACAAGTTGAATTAAAAATTAATGTTTAAGTAAAATACTTTGGTCAAAATTAAATCCAATTTATGTAGGAATTAGTCACTATTTTCTTTTTTTTTTCTTTTTTTCCTTTCCCTCACCCTTCCATCCTTCTCTATCTGTTCTCCCTTTCCCCCATGCCCCACTAAGTGTCCTCATATCAAATTTGAATACATAGGATTCATGCCTCTCCATTTTCGTGATGCCCAACTGGGAATAATGTGTTCCCCCTCCATCCACGTTAGTACAAATGCTGCAAAATCTCCATTTTTTAAAATGGCTGAATAGTATTGCAATCCATTCCTGGGTTGAAGGGCATTTAGGCTATTTCCACATTTTAGTGATTGTAGTTTGAGCTGCGATAAACAGTCTAGTGCAAGTGTCTTTATAAAAAAAGGGTTTTTTTTTCCTTCTGGATAGATGCCCCATAATGGGATTGCAGGATCAAATGGGAGGTCTAGTTTGAGTTCTTTGAGGTTTCTCCATACTTCCTTCCAAAAAAAGGTTGTATTAGTTTGCAGTCCCACCAGCAGTGTTAAAGTGTTCCTTTCTGTCCATATCCGCACTAGCATCTGCAATTTTGAGATTTTTGTGATGTTGGCCATTCTCACTGGGATTAAACTGATATCTCAGACTGGTTGTAATTTGCATTTCTCTAATAATTAGGGACGACGAGCATTTTTTCATGTGTTTGCTAACCACTTGTCTGTCTTCTTTAGAGAAGGTTCTGTTCATCTCTCTTCCCCATTGATGTATGAGATTGTTGGTTTTCTTCTTGTGGATTAATTTAAGTTCTATATAGATCCCAGTTATTAAGCTTTTGTCTGATTCAAAATATGCAAATATTCTTCCCCATTGGGTAGGTTGTCTATTTGCTTTGGTTGTTGTCTCCTTATTGTACAGAAGCTTTTCAGTTTAATTAAATCCCATTGTTTATTATTGCTGGGTTTTGCTATTGCTATGGCAGTCTTCTTCATAAAGTATTTCCCCAGGTTGATATCTTTTAGTTTTTTCCTATTATTTTTTGAGGATTTTTCTCCCTACTTTTTTACATAGATGTTGTATTAATATCACTACATCCCCACCAATATCTCTTATTTTTTGACTTTTTAATAATGGCCTTTCTTACAGGGTAAATGGTGATATCTCATTATGGTTTTAATTTGAAATTCCTTGATGATCAGTAATGTCAATCATTTTTTCATATGACTGTTGGCAATTTGTATCTCTTCTCTTGAAAAATGTCTGTTCATGTCTTTTACCCACTTTTTAATAATTTATATTTTTCTTATTGATTTCTTTAAGTAGATTTTGGATATTAGTCCTTTGTCAGATAAACAGTTTGCAAATATTTTCTACTAGTCTGTAGGGTATCTCTTTTCGCTGGCAGTCATTTCTTTTGCTGTGAAGAAAAAATTTAGTTAGATTAAGTCCCATCTATTCATTGTTGTTTTTGTTACGTTTGCCTTTGGGATATTAGTGACAGAAAGACTAGGCCAATATCTAGAAAGATTTTTTCCTAAATTTTCTCCTGGAATATTTATGGTTTTGTATCTTATGTGTAAGTCTTTAATTCATCTTGAGTTAAGTTTCGTGTATGGTGAGAGATGGTGATCCATTTCATTCTTCTGCATGTGGCTATCCAATTTTCCTAGCACAATTTATTGAATAGAGTGTCCTTTCCTCAGTGTATGTTTTTGATCGCTTTATCAAAGATCCGTTAGTTGTAGGTGTTTGGCTTTTTGGGGGGTTCTCTATTCTGTGCCATTGATCCATGTGTCTACTTTTACAATAGTACTGTACTGTTTGATTACTATTGGATATGTCTTCTAATATAATTTGAACTCAGGTAATGTGATGCCCCTCCATATAGATAAGATAAAGAGAGAGTTCTTATTTGTTTTGCTTAGGATATCTTTCTCTATTGGGGCTGTTTCTGAATTCAATATGAAATTTAGAATTGTTTTTTTTCTCATTTGCTGAACCAATCACATTGGTGTTTTGATGAAAAAGTCATTGGATCTGTAATCACTTTGGGGAGAATGGGCATTTTAATAATATTGATTATTCTAGTATATAAGGATGAGATGTTTTTTTTATTTGTGTCATAAATGATTTCTTTTTTTTGATTTCAAGTAAATGAGATGGTACAAACAACCAGGAATTATCATAAGACTGGAAAAGCAAATATCCAATGTACTCAATACTAATTCACACCCACATAGGAGAAAACATAAATGATTTCTTTTAGCATTATTTTTTTCCTGTAGAAATCTTTTACCTCCTTGGGAAAGTATATTTCTGGATATTTTATGTTATTTTCAATAAATGGTATTGAGTTCTTGACTATCAGCTTGAATGTTTAGTTTCTAGAAATGCTACTGATTTGTGCATATGAATTTGTAAACAAGCCTTTACAAGATATATGTATCAATTCAAAGTGCCTTTTGGTGGAGTCATTAGAATTTTTAGGTATAAGATCATACTATTGGTAGATAGGCATTGTTTTGAAAGGGCCCGTGTGACGCTATTTTCTTAACAGACTCCATTTTACAGGTTGCTGTGTAATTTGCAGTGTAAATGTGAGTTTTGTAACTTGACTCCTGGCTCCAGTTCCCCTGACCACCCCCATCGGTCAATCAGTACTGGCCTCTTCCTGCTTAGCGACCACCCAGCAGTTCCTGGCACCCCTGAAGTATTCAATCAGCAAGTGAAGAGACACCTGGACTCATCCTTGTTCCACCCTTCCCTTATCGTATTCCCCCCTCCCAACTTTCTTTGGTACACTATAAAAATACCTCAGCCCCTCCCTGCAGGGCCTTTCAGACCGACCAGCCATTTAGGCGGGGCTGAGTGGTCCGAGTTTAAACTTGTAATAAATTCCACCCTTCGTTTTTTGCATCGGTGCGCCTGGTGTGAGTTTCTTCTTGGGGGGGACCCCGAAATTAGGGCACAAGAGTTTCACTGTCAGGGTCATGGTGTGCAGACCTTGACCTGGTTGAGAACTGACAGGGAACACTACTTTGAGGAAAATGAAGATAGTCTCCACCAGTTTAAGACTGAGAATCCCTGGAGAAGGTGTACGTTAACTCAGGGCAAGTGGCAGACCGGGCAATGCCCCTATTCTCTGGCTTCTTCAGAAGCCTTTTATTGATTTCTAACGAAAGCGCATGTGCCAAATGCAAAAATGCCTGAAGATAGGGTTAAAAGAATACCAAGTTCCCAGGAAGATTGGATAGAAAGAGAGGCTGTGTAAAAATGTGGGAGTTTCCTAATAAACAGGCCAATAGCTTTTTTTAGAAAGGAGCAGGGGAAAACCAGTTCTATACCCCACGTGGGAAGTCAGCCAGGTTCCCTTGATCCAGAAGAATGATCAGGCACAAGGGTGGATGTATTGAGCCTGTAATGAAAGAGCTAGACCTTTGATTAGTGGTGCCAGGTAGTGACAATCAATCTCTGTCTCTCTCTTTCTCTTCTCTCTCTTCTCTCTCTTCTCTCTCTCTCTCCTTCCAGGACACAAAAGAGCCTGATTTCAAACTGCCATCTGCCTCATTTGAAACAGAGGTGGTCAAGGCATCTCAAGCCCCCACATGCAAGGCTGCTAGGGTGGCTGTGGGTTTCCTTTTAAATGCTCCAGCAGGGAGGTGTGGTCTGTCAGGAATTTGCCTCCAGGGCAGGTGGAAGGGACAGGCAGGTCAGGGAGAAGACCACCTCTGGCCCTGCGCCCCCCAGGGGAAGCAGTGTCTGTCCCTGGGCACACAAAGTACCAGTTGTAGCATTTTACAGGGAAAGGAGTGAACCATGACCTCCCTGGAATCCTAGCTCTAAAAGGCTCTCTGTCACTAGCTTAATCACCTGTCCCAAGCAGAAACAACCACAGCGCAGGAGGGAAAAGGAGGAGAAGGCTCAAAAGGCAGGCAGCTGGTGCTCCCGGACCCTTTGTCCTGACAGATCCCTCCAGGTACTACCTTCTCCTGGTAGCTGGGAGTGGCCTTCCCTAAACACTTTGGGGGAACCACAAGTCTCAACAGTGCTGTGGTCTGAGTGGGCGCTGGGTGTGGGCTGCGGGTCCAGCCGTGTAGGGACACAAGGGCTGTGAATCCCAGGTTGGGACAGCTGCAGAAGCACTGCCAGTCTGTGAAGGGGGTGGGGGCGGAGGAGAAATGATCATTTCTCTTCCTTATTTTTCGTTACTTTTGATAGCTTAATTTCAAGACCTTATCTTTGAGCTTTATTTTTTTTTTTTTGCTTGTTCTACTTGTTATGACTTTCTATCATATTTATAAATTCTTTAAATGACTCCACTTCCAGAAATGGAAATAATATTTTCAAATTATATGTGTATTATGTGAAAGATTTGTATCTATATACATTAAAAAAATTACACCCTCTGTGCACAACCCACCTGTAAGACCAGTGAGTGAACCTGCCGGGCCGGAGCTGGCCTGCAGCTGGCTGGCACCGCTCACCGCTGGGAGGGAGATGAGCTCCTCGGCTGCACCAGCTGTTGGAGGAGGGGTAGTGTCCATCTCCTGTCCCTTCCCACCCAGGCTGCCCAGCTTTAAACCATCAGTGCAGTGTGTAGCGGGGCAGTGGGAATCGCTGGACACCTCCTGGTGAGGCAGGAGGGCTGGGGCTAGTCTGTCCCCTCTCAGCCTCAGGGTGGCTGCCCAGATGCGAACTCCCAAATGGAGCCCCTGGCCTGTGCCCACAGGGGCCGACCAGAGGGGCAGGGCCTTCCTTCGGGGTGTGCCACGCTGGAGACAGGCGATTCTGGTGGGACTGATGATTAAAAAATTGGCTGAGAGGAGAAGAAACTATTCTAAGGGTCAGGAGCAGAGCATGCAGAGTCGCTGATGTGTGAAGAGTGCGTTGACAGGAAAAGAGCCTGGAAACATTAACTGGCATTATGTTCCTTGGCACAGATTTGGATTTCGAACTGAAGGATTTAAAGTAGCATGGCCAGCGGTACCTCCTAGAAAGGAATTGAGAGCGAATCTGGAGGCAAGAAGGCCAAACATAATGTTATTGTGTGTTAATAGAAGTCACCCAAGAGAAGGGCGTGGGTGAACATGTGACAGCTGGAACGGGCAAATATTGGAACCAAAAGACAATATTCTAGATTTAAGGATGTGTCATGGAAGACAAATGAAGGAGACGAATAAAGAGCAGGGAATAAAACAGCGTGACCTTCAGATTTCTGTATTTTGTGACTATAATAGGAAATACCAAGAAAGAAAAAAGAAGGTTAGGGGAAAATGAGGAGTTCTGACTGGCAGAGAAAAAGCCATTTTATAGTTGAATTTGTGACCCTGGGAAGAGGTTTATGACAGCAAAGGGCATCATAGGCGTACAGAGAGTTGCGCAGGATTTGAGCTCAGGTTACAATCTCCGCTTGTGAATGAAGCTGAAAAAGAGGACGAAGAATTGGAGAGTATTTGCCAAATAGGGGCTGACCACGTAAAATATGTGGTCGAGTTAGACTCCTAACACATCTGCTCAGTTAGGGTCGGACCCATACTCTTCTCACACCTCATCTATTCTCACCTTCCAGGGGAAAAATAACTTTGGTGACAACACAGAATTAGAGTCATAACACAAATTATTTAATAACTTCGTAAGAGGGAAGTAGAACTATAAATATGAAAGGAAAACAAAAAGTTGTCCAGCAGTTTTATTATAAATCTTATCACATGCTACAAATATTTTTAAAAGCAAAACATTCTTAGGCAGTACATGTACATTGCTTATAAAAAGTCAACTGGATAAAAATTGAGGGAGAATTATTAAGTTGCAAATGCATATTTCAAATGATGGGTTTCATAGAAATATTAAAATATGCATATAATTACTGTACAGTTGACATGGTTATGATCAGCCCAAAATAATAACAACAAACGGACAACTAAAAAGCTAAACCAACAGACTACTTTTTTCCATCAGGGGTAAGTGTAAATTGCAAAACAAAGTACAGGTCATTTCTTTTTTTAAAATGTATAATGTCGGAGAACGAGGAATACTGGATGTTGAAGTGATTAGAAAGCATTTACGAGGTGGTGCCTGTGGCTCTGTGAGTAGGGTGCTGGTCCCATATACCAAGGGTGGTGAGTTCAAACCCAGCCTTGGCCAAACTGCAACAACAACAACAACGAAAGAAAGAAAGAAACCATTTAGGAATTCAATATTCACTTCAATGTTATTTACTGAATTTTCCATGCTCTGCTACAGTTTCTCTTGCACAATATTCACAATTACCTCCAATGAGGACAACCGCTAAGGGGTCTTAGTAAAACTCTGCATGCCAGGCTGGTTATCACTTTGTTAGGTAAAAGACAGAGGGCCTCTGTCTAGATTTGTATTGTTGACAATCACAAGTACACAGGATCAAATATTAAAAACTCAAGGAAAGGAGGAAATTATAGCAAGAGATAATTTGGACAACTATATACCCCTGAAGAGTTGTCACTCATATGATGAAGGAAAATCTTTCTGCAAGGTTAGAACTTTGGGGGAATCTGTTAGCAGAACACGGCTTGGTAGCATTAATATAAGAAGGTATACTTACTGATCTGATTGTTTCATTGTGTGTCTACAGCTTTGTTCTCTAACTTTATGTTGTTAATCTCTAGAAAGCAGTTACAGGCATAATTGCTTACATGTTAATGTTCTCTAGTCTGTAAATTAAGCTTTATCAGTCCTACTTGAAAGTCCACTGGGGTTTTTGGAATAAACCTAAGTATTTTAGTAAAAAGAGCACATTTATGCACATGGAATAAATAGAGTATGCAAGAATTAGTTTGATGTTTTTTATAGTCACATACCATATCCTTTTTTCATTATGCACTGTAAAGAAATTTCTGGCATTCGTGGTATAATAGCAGTAGTTACTCTTAGAATAGACAAATGATTCTGAAATCATAATCTTTGATATTTAATTGTGCTTTTTGGTTTGGATGGTACTTATCTACCTAGGGCTTTTGTGCGTAGGAATTATCTGATTCCAACAAGATAATTCTGAGAATCAGTAAAATCTAGTAATCCCCACATTTTCCAAGGAGATATACAGTGAAATAGATTTGCTGGGTGATTGTTTGCAGATGTGATCACTGGCATGAGACTGCAAACTCTCTTTTTCTTAAAGGAGTAATAAACTTAAATATTACCCTTATTGAATGGCTGCAACTTTATATTATTTCCATTGTACAAAAGGAAGCAATTTAAAGAAGGCAAAAATTACTTTAAAAAAAATTACTTTTTTCTTTAAAAAAGAAAAAAAAAAGATTTCAACCTATCACTCTCATGCAGGCTTTCTGTTCAATGAAATACTTTACTCCCATCCTGAGCAGAGACTTGCAGAGCTGGAATAATGTTAAACTGCAAGCCATTTAGCTCAGATGTGTTCATCTGGCTTCACGGCAGGCTAGAGCTAAGTATTTGATTGCCAATATAGACCAGGAAATTGGTTTGTAAAAGCCATGCTGGATTTTCTTTCGGGCTAAGAGAAATGATGACATTACCATTTGGATTATTTCAAAAGGACTGAAAATATCACCTTTTCTTTGTTTGCCCGGGGTCTTAGATCATTTCTGCCCCCCTCCCCACATATCTTTATGAACACACACACACACAGTCTAAGAGGCAGCAACAGAGAACCTATGCAAATACCCTCTAAGTCCTAATTTTCTTAAGTACAAAACAGTACGATAAAGCACGTGACCCCTCTCATGTACGGAATCAATGTTTCTTCAGGGAGTAACATGTTGCAGGCACTGGAAATATCAAGAGGGGTAAGTAGGGGGAGGGTCAAGAGGAACGTGCTGTTTATATCACGATGCTTGAACTGCATCCCAAGGCAACGGGGAACGAGTGACCCACTCGTCTGATTTGTCTTTCTGGGTATCGTCAAATATGGGGAGGGTAGTGAAGCAACATACAAATTCTAAAATACAGACAGGAGAGAAAAAAGTGCACACCAATCACTTGTTTCAAAGAAAAAAGACTAAAGCTGAAAGTGTTCACCCAGCATCCCCTACCCACTGCCTCTCAACACCTCTGAGTCCTTACCCTTGTTATTTTGTCTTTCACAGGTATATTTGTCTTTGAAACTATTTCACTGTATTTCTTAAACTATTTAGGGTCAAGAGAAATTAATATTTTGTAGAAAGTAAGGCTCAAGCTGCTTTAGAGTTTCCTTTCTATATTTTTTAGGAAAAATTAGTGATTGTCCTATTTATTTCCCCTGATTATAAAATAATACATATTAATATAGACAACTTTGGACATATGAAAATTATAAAAAAGAAAATTAAGATTTTTGTAATGAAATCACGGTAGGTGGAAGTAAACATTGGGCTACCAGGCACCCTCTCCATGTCTCCATCTCCAGGAGGGCTCAGATGTGCCTGCAGTGGCCCCTGCCATGCCGTGACCTGTAGGGGCTGTTGACATTCAGGGATGCGGCCATCGAATTCTATCTGGAGGTGTAGGTCTGCCTAGATCCTGCTCAGCAGAATGCATATGGAGCTGAGATGTTGGAGAACCACCTGTAGTTCTGGTCTCTGTGGGTCTGGCTGTGCCTAAGCCAGACCTGGCCACCTGTTTGAAGGAAAGCAAAGAACCATGGCAGGTGGAGTCACAAGATAGCAGCAAAACGCCCAGAGGTATCTTCTTATTAGTTTCAATACCATATGCCAGGGCAGGGCATGGAAGATTCCTTCCCAAAAGTGATACTGAGAAGTTATGGAAGATGTGACCTTGAAAATTTAAGCTTAAGAAAAGATTGGGAAAGTGTGGGGGGAATATAAGGAGCAGAAATGGTGTTACGGTGGATTTAACAATGAGCATCCAGGGTCCACTGAAAAGTCTTTCAGGGTAAGAATTGTTTTAAAGTGTTTAGAACATTGTCAAATTTAAATAGACATAAGACAAGATGTACTATTGAGCAACTTTTCCAGAGTAAAAGACAGGGAAAATCCTTTAACAAATACTCACGCTTTACTGAACATGACAGATTTTATGCCGGAGAGAAACATCACAAATGTAAAGAATGAGGAAGCCATTTCAGCACAGCGGAAACCTTTGTAATCATAAGAGAATTCATTCTGGAGAGAAACTCTGCCAATGGGAAGAATGTGGCAAGATTTCTAACCGGTGCTCAATCCTTACTGGCCATAGAGAATTCATACTGGAGAGAAACTCTATAAATGTGAGGAATGTTGAAAAGCCTTTAGTTTTACTCTCGTCTTAGTGTATGGAAAAGAATTCATACAGGAGGGAGACCCTACAAATGTGAATTATGAGGATACCAAGCCTTTATCCTTTACTCACATCTTAATATACATAAAAGAATTCATACTGGAGAAAACCCCTATCAATGTGAAGACTATGGCAAAGTAATATGGCTATTGTTCACATCTTAGTGTATATAAAGTAAGAAAACCCTGCACGTGTTAACAATGTGGCAAAGTCTTTAAATACCACTTAAGCTGTGTTAAACATAAGGTGATGTATAGTAGAGAGAAACTCTGGAAGTGTGAAGAAGATGAGGAACCCTTTATCTGGGCTCTTACCTTACTGTACATGAGAGAATTCATACTCATGAATTCATTTGTAAGTGATACAAATCCTGTGAGTATAAAGAGAGTGGGAATGCTGTTAGTAACTGGTCACATTAATATCAGGGAGTTCACACTGGATAAGAGTGGTATAAATGTAATGAGTCCTAATGTACCTTTAACAAATGTCAGAAGTATCAGAGCATTAATACAGAAAGACAAAACATTGGTTCGGGGACCTAAATCAGCTCCACGTGAACCCTTTTTCCTTCTTCTCTTCCTCTCCTCCTAAGACAAAGACTTAGGAAGTTACCCCTCATACAGATGTTCATGCCAAAGAACTGTAACCTTCCAGACAAGCTGAGGTCTTTGCCTTCCCCCTATAGCCCCATACAAAGGGGTTCCTGACTGTCCCCCCAGCACAGATGGCGCCTTTGCACTGCCCAGGTGGGTCCCCCTCCCCTTTCAAATAAGCCTGGCTTGAACTTCTCTGGTGCGGCCTCATCTCTGGGCACTATCTTTTACACCTTTCCCCATTACAACTATAAAAAGCAGTGCAATATGGCAGCACCTGTGGCTCAAAGGAGTAGGGCGCCAGCCCCATATACCAGAGGTGGCAGGCTCAAACCTGGCCCTGGCCAAAAACTGCAAAAAAAAAAAAAAAAAAAAGGGAGTGCATTACCTTTACTTATGTCCAGATCTTACTGTATACAGGAAAATTTACACTGACACGCAATCCTCCAATAGTTGCTCAAGCTTTATTCAACTTTGGACAATTTGAATCGTTCAAAACCCTAATCATGTTAAGAAGTACAGAAAAATATTTGCATAAAAAGACACCAAATTTCATACTAAAGGATACTTTAGATCCATTTCAAAAAACAAAAAAAGTTTTATCAAAATCAAACCTGAATTAACGTGGGGAGAATTTGCAGTAAAAAGCAGCAGGCACTAACAGTTTCAGAAAGAAAATTGATTATGGAGTAATCTAAGTGAAAAATAGGTAATCTGTTTGTATGGAGGCTTAAATAGAGCGAGAGATTGATTTTGAGAGTTATAATTGCAAAGTGTGTTTGCGCCGAAATACATTTAGATTTTTTGAAAATTACAGATGATATAATCTGACACTCAAAAATAACACATGTTCCTTTAAGCCACTGCTTGCGGGCGAGGTCTGGCTCCCTGTGGCCATCCTCAGAGTTGGGTAGGTGTCTCTCCAAAATTAGACCCTGGAGGGATCACGCTACTATCGCTGAAGCTTCATGGGAGGTGTCTCTGCGTGGCTCCAAGGCAACTCCCAGGGCTCCTGGGTTCCCAGGGCTTGGGCAGCTCAGAGGCTCTGCGTGGTTCACAAGTCTCCGCAGGCCACTGATTTGCACTTCTGCAGAGCCTAGCCTGACAGCCTCCCCCTCTGTCTGTCGGCACTAGTACTGGGCTCACTGTTACAGTGCAGCTTTACTGCCACAGCCTGGTCCTAGCAATAAACTTGCAGACATTCCAGTCTCTGTGGGGTTAGGCTTCTGGATCGGTGAGGGGCAAGGGTGGACTGGGAGTGCAAAATGGTAAGGAAAATGTTTGTTCAACTTTCATGCAGCAAGAGAATGCGCAGGTCACAGCAGGGTCCCTCTGAAGAAGTAGTCCCAGCTTCCAGCAACTCTGTCTCCTGGGGTGAGACAAGAGGTCCTCAGTTCAGTGCTCACTTGTACAGATCCCACAGTGACTGAAAAACTCCCTTAGGGCAGGGGATGGACACTCTTTTTCTTTGGGATGAGTTTTGTACTTGAACGTTGCTTCCTTGGAGTCACAGCTTGCCTCAGCGGAGCTGATGTGCAGTTATCATTCTCTCTCAGCTTGGCTCCAGTCTTCAGCTTTGTTGGGTACTTTCTGGTCATTATCCTTCCCTCTGGATGGGAGCTTCTGTTGAAACCTGACTCCAGTCGGCCATCTGCCCCTCACCCTCCTCATTCCGTCTCTCTGATAGACATCAGGTCACACGTCCTATATCCCAGTGGAGTTCTGAGAATGAGATTCCTCCTGTATGTTGTCAAGAGAGAAGTTTTCCATCTCTAAGTGGCAAGATTTGTATTTCTTATCCACTGCTTACTTGGTCAACTTGGTATGTTTCAGATTTCCAACCCATACTCAAGTGATGTACTTACAGATTTTTTGTTTCTTGCTCAAACAATTAATAAGTAGCAACCAAGTACCAGACACTGCTTTAGGTACCATGATACTAACAATGAAACTCCTGTCCTCATGAAGCTTCTATTCCAATGAGAACAACAGATAATACACAAATAACAGAACAGTGGGACAGGAGAGCTGCTTTTAGTGACAATGGTAAGGGACGAGTCAATATTCCTACTGAGTTATGATCAAAATGAGGCGCAAGAATTTCTGTAAAATCTCTGAGGTGTGCAGGCTCCATATGTTTAAAAGAGACCAAGAACTGTGGCAAAATAGAATGAGGAAAGGTAGAATGATAGGAAATAAGAATAGAGTGGTAACCAGGGGCTAAATCATACAGATCTCTTCAGATAGTAATGGCTGGAAGATTTTGAGGAAAAGACTGACATTATGTGCTTTGTTCTTTCAACGAATCACTCTTTAATTTTTTTGGAGAATGCCCTAAAAGGAAGCATGGGTGGAGTCATGTAGTCATCCAGGCCAAAAATAATAGTAATTTAATCTATAAACATAGTGTTGAAATCGGCAGAAATGGGGCAATTTCATGACATATATCAAAAATATAGCTGAGATTTGCTGATGCATTAAATGTGTGTTGTGTGTGAGAAATTGAGAAATTTAAAGGGTATGCCCAAGGTTTGACCTGGTGAAATGCCTAAGCAAGGCGGAATTTTTACATGAAAAGTATTAAAGGAGAAATTATTTCAAACGTAGGGAAAATAAAGGAGTTCAGTTAAAAATAAACATGATATTATTGAAATGCCTTGTACATTTTTAAGAGAAAAATGCTTTGATATTTAAGAGAGAATTCAGAATTCAAAACAAGTTTTTAAATTATAAAATCCAAGAAAAAATGGCTTTCAGGGCCTGGACATGAGGCACTAAGAATAGTTTTGTCTGAAAGGAGGAACAAGGGAGATGAACCCTGTGAGGGTCACAACTTATATAAATAGAATTTGTTGGCTGCAGTGTAAGGGGAGGTAATCTACTTCAGGAGGTAAAGCTGAGTCCCAGGAGGCTAGAGTTTGCAGGGATGAGTACCAGGGTGTGTAGAGAAATACATTTAATAAAAAACACAGAGGAAGAGGAAGTGTGTGTAAAAGCTAAAGTGAAAAAGAAAGGGAGAATTGAGAGAGAGAGAAAGAGAATGAGAGAATATGCAAGTGCCATCGAGAACAGCACAGATACCCTCAAGTTCTCTGCTGAGCACTAATCCGAACACGTGTGTGAGCAAAATCCCCAAGTCCTGGGAAAAATAAACCTGACAGAGAAGATGGAACAATTCTTACACATCATATAGGGCAAAAAATGTTTCTGTTTCCACCTGAAGAAGTAGAAAAGTACTCAATTTCATTCAAAGTTTTCAACACTCTTCTCACAAGTGACAAAATAATTAGAGATTTGATGAAGACACAGAAAATTTAAGCAACACTAACTATAACTCTGTTTAAATGACATTTACAAAAACTCTACCCAATGGAGTTTTAAAGTTATTTTTAAATTATTATTTTCAAATTTACTTTGAGCACTGTCCACATGCCCTATACTCTGAACCATAAAACAAGTCACTATAAATACAAAATTGTTTAAATCGTACTAAATATATTCTCTGATTACATAGGAGTTAAAGTAGAACTCCCTAACATAAATCTGGACAATACCAAAATATTTCAAAAGTAAATAAAATATTTCTTAAGAACTTGTGGATACAAAAAAGGAAATTTGACTGTTTTTAATACACATTTTAAAAACATAGCATGTCACAATATGTAATTTAAAGCAGGACTTAGGGGGGAAATTTATAACTCAGGAAAAGAAAATCTCCAATCAAGATTTAAAATGCCACCCTAAAAACTAGAGAAAGTCGGAAATATTAAAAACAAAAATAAATATACAAAAATTAAAGAACACAAATCAAAGTAATTAAAAAAAAGAAATATAATAAAGAAGGTTAAGGAAATCTGAAGCATGTTAAGAAGATCAATAAAATCAACAAATCTCTTGTCAGACCAACTTGGAAATAAGAGAAAATACAAGTCACACTTATTAAAAATGAGTGAGTAGATATTACTCCAGAGCAAAGAGATATTAGAAAGATAATAGGTAAATATTATCAATAATATTAAATAAAAAATTGACATCTTGGACTCAATGAAATTACAGATGTAAACTGGAAATATCAATCAACCAAGAAGTAATTTATGACAATACTACTTTCCTATCTGTTATAGAAATTAAGTTTGAATTAAAATCATCCCCAGAAAACAAACAAGGCCAGATAGTTTCACTACCAATTTATATTAAACATATAAGAATGGGATAATATAAATTCCACATAAAATAATTTCCAGATCATTTTTAATGTGTATAAAAATTTACAGGGTACAACTGTAACTCTATGCATGCATAGATTTTGTAGTAGTCAAGTCAGAGCTTTTATGGTACCTATTACCCCTGAAATGTACATGGCATCCGTTAAGTGAATTTAATTATCTGTCCCCTCCCCCCAGCCTTCTGCGTCTCCACTCCCTATCACCCCACTCTCCATGTCCACACACACGTTCTTAGCTCCCACTGATGAGTGAGAACATGTGATATTTGTCTTTCTGTGTCTGACTTGTTTCTCTTACTTACCTCTACTTCTATCCACATTGCTGAAAAAGACATGATTTCAATTTTTATCGGTATAAAATGTTTAAATTTTATAATGTTCCATTGTGTCTATAAACCTCATTTTCTTCAGACAGGCATCCACTGATAAACTCTTGATTCCATAACTTTGCCATTGAGTGCTACTCTGATAAACACACAGATGCAGGTATATCTTTGATAATGTTGATTTCTTTTCCTCTGAGTAGATAAGCAATGGGATTAGAGGATGGAATGGTAGTTCCCTTTTTATTTCTCTGACAAATGTCAGTCCTGTTTTCCACAGTGACTAGAGCTGTCTGCATTCTCACCAGATCCTTGCCAACATCTGTTACTGTCTGACTTTTTAGTAATAGCCACCATTGTGACTGGGGTGAAATGATAGCTCATTGTGATTTTAATTTATGTTTCTCAGACAATTAGAGATGAAAAGGATTTTTTCACATACTTCTTGGCCATTTGTATGTCTTCTTTTGAAAAATATCTAGTCATATCCTTTGTCAGTTATCATGAGATTATTTGGGGGTTTTTGGTTATTGTTGAGTTGTTTGAGATACTTGTATACTCTGGATATTAGATCCTAATCAAATGCATATTTTGCAATTATTTTCTCCCATTCTACAAATTGGCTGTAGACTCTTATTGATCAGTTCTGTTTCTGTGAAGACGCTTTTTAGTATAATTAAGTCTCATTTGTCTATTTTTGTTTTTGTTGCTTGTGGTATTGATGTCTTAGTCATACATCCTTTGCTTAGACCAATGTCCTGATGAGTTTTTCCTAGGTTTTCTTCTAGGATTTATATACTTTTGGAACGTTCATTTATGTCTTTAATCCATCTTGAAGTGAATGTTGTGGATGATGAGAGACAGGGTCCAGCTTCATCCTTCTGCACGTGGAAACATCACTTATCGAAAAGGGTGCTTTTCACCAACACATGTTACCAACTTCATCAGATTTTGGCTGGTTGTAAATCTATGGCTTTATTTCTGGGTTCTCTATTCTGTTCTATTGATCTAAGTGTCCATTTTTATAAACATACCAGGTCTTTTTGGTTATGATTGACTTGTAGCATGATTTGAAATCAGATAATTCAAATGATTTGTTCTTTTTGCTTAGGCATTTTGTTTTGGCCATTTGGAGTACTTTTGGCTCTATGTGAATTATAGGATTGTTTTTTCTAATTCTGTAAAAAATGATGTTGGTATTTTGATATGGATTGCACTGAACATGTAGATTGCTTTGGAAAGTATGGATACTTTAACAATATTAATTCTTCTGATCTGTGAGCATAGGATGCTTTTCCATTTGTTTGTGTCATGACACAAATATAGATGTAGGTTTTTTTTTTTTGTAGTTTCCTTGTATAGATCCTTCACATCCTTGAATTCCTAGGTATTTTACATTTGTAGCTATTGCAAGTGGAATTGTCTTCCTGATTTCACTCCCAACTAGATTGCTCACTATTGGTGTATAGAAACACTATTGGGTATTGTGCATTGATTTTTTATCTTCCAGTTTTGCTAAATTTATTTACCAAATCTAAGAGGGTTTTGGTGGCATCTTTAGGTTTTTCTAGATATAAGCTCATATCACAAGCAAATAGGGATAACTTGTCTTTCTTTTTTCCAATTTGCATCAGAAAATTGATGAGGTGTTCCAGTGTGGAGGTGTAGGGGTGTTTTAAGTCACTTTCTATCACCTTGCTTTTGCACAAATGGGTTATCTTAGAACAACAGCAATTCTTTCTCTTAGAGCCCTGGCAACTAGAAATATGAAATCTAGGTATCAACAAGGCCAGGCTCTCTCTGGAAGCTCTAGGGAGGACTCTGTGAAGTCCTTTCTCTTAGCCAGCAATTCTCAGCATTTGCTTGGCTTGTTGATTCAACCCTCTGATACCTCTGCCTCCATCACCACATGGTGTTGTCACCACATGTCTGTATATTTGTCTAGTCCCACCTTTTTATAGGTCCTTCAGTTATATAGTGTTAGGATCCACCCTACTCCGGTGTGACCTCATCTTAACTAAATACATTTGCAATGATCTTGTTTACAAATAAGGGCACATTCTGAGATACTCAGGGTTCAAATGTCAAAATACAGTGGAACCTCCACCGTTGACCACCTCCCTACACTGACCACCTCTTTAAGTTAATCTAATTTATAGACCAGACATGCACTACATGTACATATCAGTACAGTAAACCTGGTTCCTTATGGTGACCACCTCCCCATGTTGGGTGGTCAACTTATAGACCTTCTACTGTAGCTTTCTGTTTGGAGGGAGGGGAACATAATTCTACATAAAAATTCTATTACAAATGAATCAAGGTATAATATGTTGTTCTAACTATATCACTTAGTGATTATTACAACTTAATTTTATACGTAAGAAGAGTAAAAATTGTGTCCATAATGTTTAGTTTTATTTTTCAGATGAAATTTTATTTCAAATTTTATGTAGTTAGAATTTATAGACACATGTATATATGTGTGTGTAAGGGGTAAGTGTAAATATATACATTATATATATTTAGTTCAAAATGTTCTTTATTTTAATTAGATTTATTTTAATGACTTTTATGATATACCTTTACTCTCTGACATTGGGAACAAATTATTATCTGACTCTTGATATATTTTACATCAGTCTTCAAATGAAAATTAAGTTTATAACTAAAATATGTAATAATGAACCAAACATATAATTTATATTTGTTTTCAGACAATTAATCATTGAAGTTACAAATAGCATTAATGTTTTGAGGGTAAAATTTCTTTATAAAAATAAATAAGAAAATAGAAAATAAGTTAAATGGTTTCTGAAGAGATAGATAAAATGATTAGTTTATTTCCTTAGGCTTAACTACTTGGAATGATGGTTTCATTTGAAATAACTTTGAATTATACTGTCAGAGGTACCTAACATCTCACAACAAATGCCATGTATATGTGACCTTCAAATGAAGACAATTATGTGTTTCATCTGAGCTAGAGAAATACTAATATAGAATTAAATTATTTACCTATTCTTACATATAGTTATATAAAGTACATCCTGTGACACTTTTTATACCTGAAGTTATACAGGTATAGTCATTATTTTATAATACCATACAATTAGAAAATCAGATTGCTATAGATTAAAAGCAATTTATAGTACTAGTTTCAAAAATTACTTAAAAAAGAGAAATACTCCAGTTTTGCATATTAACAGTTAAAAAAAATTCTTAGAATTAAAACAATCAAAATCTACCTTGGAGAAATAATCCAGAAAATAGAGCATTAGTATGATAAATCCCCTTAATCCTGGATTAAGGAGATAATAAATGTCATTTACACAACCTTAATTATGAAAAGTGTTATTTTAGCATGGTAAAAGTATATCAGAAGACATGGCCCCATTCCCTCAGAGGATTTTTATTTATTTATTTATTTTTAATTATTGGGGATTCATTGAGGGTGCAAGAAACCATGTTACACTGGTTGCATTTGTTGGGTAAAGTCCCTCTTACAATCGTGTTTTGCCCCCAAAAGGTGTGGCACACACCAAGACCCCACCCCGCCCGCATTCTTTCTCTCTCTGCTCTGCTCTCCCCTTCCCTCACCCCCACTGTGTCAATAATTGTCATTAATTGTCCTCATATCAAACTTGGGTACATGGGATTCATGCTTCTCCGTTCTTGAGATGTAAGCTACTTTTTAATAGATACAGTTCACAAGTTTATAAACATTACATTTATTTTCAGAGTTTTTCTTAGACCTAAGGAATTCAGTTCGAAAATGGAAACCACCAATATTTGAAGAAATATGAATTCTATTCAGTTAGTAGGTATTACGTATAGTATTTGTTTTTAACATTTTCTTTCCTTCTTTTTTTGAGACAGTCTTACTATATTGCCCTAGGTAGACTGCCGTGGTGTCACAGCTCACAGCAACCTCAAACTCTTGGGCTTAAATGATTCTCTTGCCTCAGCCTCCCAAGTAGCTGGGACTACAGGTGCCTGACACACACCCGGCTGTTTTGTTGTTGTTGTTGTAGTTGTCATTGTTGTTTGGCAGGCCACAGCTGGGTTAGAACCCACCAGCCCCGGTGCATGTGGATGGTGCTGTAACAACTGTGCAACGGGTGCAGAGACTTAGAGTCTCATTCTGTTGCCCCAGGCTAGAGTGCTATGGCATTATAGCTCACAGGAACCGAAAACTCCTGGGCTCAAGCCTTCTGCCTCAGCCTCATGAATATCTGGGACTACAGGTGCCTGCCACAACACCTGGCTAGTGTTTTCTATTTTTGGTAGAGTCAGGCTGGTCTCGAACTTCAGAGCTCAAGAAATCTACCTTTAGGTGGGTGGATTGCCTGAGCTCACGGGTTTGAGACCAGTCAGTCTGAGCCAAAGCGAGACCCTGTCTCTAAATAGCCCAGCTTTCTAGTGGGTGCCCATATTCCCAGCTACTTCGAAGGCTGAGGCAAGAGAATCACTGGAGTCCAAGAGTTTGAGGTTACTGTGATCTATGACACCACAGCACTCAACCCCAGGATGACTCAGGAGAGACTCTGTCTCAAAAATAAAAATAAATTACCCGGCTCAGCACCTGTGGCTCAAGTGCCTAAGGCACCAGCCACATACACCAGAGCTGGCAGGTTGGAATCCAGCCCGGCTGGGCCTGCCAAACAACAATGATGGTTATAACCAAAAAATAGCCCGGCGTTGTGGCAGGCGCCTGTAGTCCCTGCTACTTGGAGGTGGAGGCAGAAGAATCGCTTGAGCCCAGGAGTTGGAGGTTGCTGTGAGTTGTGATGCCACAGCACTCTACCCAGGGCGACAGCTTGAGGCTCTGTCTCAAAAAAAAAAAAAAAAAAAAAATTACTCAAGATGGCGGTGCACATCTACAGTCCCAGCTACCTAGATACTGAGGCAGGAAGATGACTTCAATCGAAGAGTCTGAGATTGCAGTGACTTATGATGACATTGATGCACTCTAGCCTGGATGAAGGAGCAAGACACCATTTAAAAATAATAGAAAGGCTAGCACTCTAGGAGGTCAAGTGGGGCAGATCCCTTGAGCTCTCAAGTTGAGCAAGAGCAAGAGCCTATCTCTGGTAAAAACATAAAAACTAACCAGGCCTTATGGTGAGTGCCTGTAGTTCTAGGTACTCAGGAGATTGAGGCAAGGGAATCACTTGAGCCCAAGAGTTTGAAGTTGTTGTGAGCTATGACAAACCTACAACACTCAACCCTAGGCTGATAGAGACTCTATCTAAAAAATAAAGGAATCCCAGCACTTTGGGAGCCTGAGGTGAGCAGATTGCCTGAGCTCACAAGTTCAAGACCAGCCTGAGCTACAGCAAGATCCCATCTCTAAACAATAGCCAGGCATTGTGGCGGGAGCCTGTAGTTCGGCTACTTGGGAGGCTGAAGTAAGAGCATCTCTTGAGCCCAAGAGTTAGAGGTTGCTAACTTGATGCCCTTTGCCCAGTGAGTAGGGAGCCAGCCACATATACCAAGGCTGGTGGGTTTGAACCCGCCCTGGGCCTGCTAAACAACAATGACTACTGCAACCAAAAAATAGCCAGGCGTTGTGATGAGCGTCTATAGTTCCAGCTACTTGGGAGGCTGAGGCAAGAGAATCGCTTAAGCCCATTTGAGGTTGCTGTGATCTGTGACTACTGAGGGTGACATCATGAGTTTCTGTCTCCAAAAAAAAAAAAAGAAAAGAAAAGTTAGAGGTTGCTGTGAGGTATGATGTCAGGGCACTCTACCAGGGCAACAAAGTCAGACTCCATCTTAAAAAAAATAAAAATGAATGGCTCGGCGCTTGTGGCTGAACAGGCTAAGGCACCAGCCAAGTACACCTGAACTGGCGGATTTGAATCCAGCCTGGGCCCACCAAATAACAATGACAGCTGCAACCAAAAAATGGCTGGGCGTTGTGGCGGGTGCCTGAAGTCCCAGCTACTTGGGAGGCAGAGGCAGGAGACTCGCTTGAGCCCAGGAGTTGGAGGTTGCTGTGAGCTGTGATGCCACAGCACTCTATCTAGGGTGACAGCTTGAGGCTCTATCTCAAAAAAATAAAAATAAAAATAAAATAAAAAAATGAAAACAAAAAAATGAAGGAAAGCAGGGACTAGAAGACATTTGTATACACACGTTCACAGCAGTATTATACTATTAACAAGAATGAAAAGAAAAAAGCAACCCAAGTGCCCACTAATGGTTGAATGGAAAACATAAATATAATATATACACTCCATGGAGTATTATTTGGTCTTCAAAAGGAAGGAAATTCTGACACACGCTGCTACAACATGGATGAATCTTAAAGATATTATGTTTGAAATACTCTAGTCACAAATATTGTATGCATTCATTTACATGGAAGGAACAGTCAAATTTATAGATGATGTAAAACACTGGCTGCCAGGGACTAGGTGGAAAGGCTTTAATGAGTAAAGAAATTCAGTTTGGGAAGACAAAAATGTTCTTGAGATGGATAGTGGCGACCATGGCACAACATTGTGAATGTACTCAATGTCATCGAAAGTATACTTAAAAATGGTTAGAATGGAAAAAAAAAATTTTTTTTTTGAGATAGAGTCTCACTATGTCCCCCTCAGTAGAGTAATGTGTCACAGCTCACAGCAACCTCAAACTCTTGGGATTAAGCAATTCTTTTGCCTCAGCCTCCCAAGTAGCTGGCACTATAGGAGCCTGCCACAACATCCACATATTGTTTTTTTGCCCATCTTCTTGGGAGGTTGAGGCAAGAGAATCACTTAAGCCCAGGAGTTTGAGGTTGCTGTGAGCTATGATGGTACAGCACTCTACCAAGGTCAACAAAGTGAAACTCTGTCTCCAAGACAAAAAATAATCCTTACCATATGTATGACCCTTTAATTGTGATCTTTGGTATTTACCTAAACCAGCTGAAAATTTGTATCCATACAAAAACCTGCATACGAATATTTATTGTGGCTTTATTCAAAACTTGGAAGCAATTAGGATGTCCTTCAGTAGGTGAAGGACAAAACTATAAATACAACAAAAAGTGGTTACCAGGTATATGGGAGAGGAAAGAATAGGTGGAAAATAGAGGATTTGCAGGGCAATGAAACTATTCTGTATGTCATTACACTAGTGGATACATGGCACTGTACATTTGCCAAAACCCACAGAATGTACAACACCAAAGTGAACCCTCATGTAAACTATGGACTTTGGTTTATAATAATATATCTTATTATTTCATTGGTTGTGAATAAATATATCACACTGGTGTAGGATGTTGATGGTGGATGAAGGAGAAAAAAAGTCCATTAGAAAAATAAGTAGTGGCCAGGTGCAGTGGCTCACACCTATAATCCCAGCACTCTGAGAGGCCAAGGTGGGTGGACTGCTTGAACTCTGGAGTTTGAGATCAGTCTGAGCAAGAATGAGACCCTGTCTCCAAAAATTAGCAGAGTGTATTTGGTGGTGGTGGTGTGGGGGGTGCCTGTAGTCTCAGCTACTCGGGAGGCTGAGTGAGGCAAGAGAATCGCCTAAGGCCAGGATTTGGAGGCTGCTGTGAGCTGTGACGCCACAGCACTCTACCGAGGGCGACAAAGTAAGACTCTGCCTCTAAAAAAAATGGGATTTCACCATGTTGTTCGGACTAGTCTCAAACTCCTAATCTCTAGCAATTCTCTTGCATCAGCCTATCAAAATGTGGGGATTATAGGTGTGAGCCACCACACCCAGCTCTGAAGTCATCATTTTTAACATATATTCTCAAATTTTAAAAGCCTGGATTTATTAAAGAAATGGCTGATTACATGACTGGGCCAGGGAAAGTACAAGATGAACTTGGAAAATCTTGAGTCAGAAATTAAGGAAGTGCTTTTGAAAAAAGTTTTTCAAAAAAGATGGAGGCATGTCAATAAGACATTTAAAGGCACCCAATAATTAAACCTAAGACAATTTTAACAAAATAATAATATAACCTATAGAATAAAAATCAACTAACCTTACTAATCGTAAGTAAATAAGAGTAGGAGGAGGCTCGGCGCCTGTGGCTCAAGTGGCTAAGGCCCGCCAGCCACATACACCTGAGCTGGCGGGTTCAAATCCAGCCTAGGCCTGCCAAACAACAATGATGGCTGCAGCTATCTGTGTTGTGGCGGGTGCCTATAGTCCCAGATTCTTGGGAGGCAGAGGCAGGAGACTTGCTTGAGCCCAGGAATTGGAGGTTATTGTGAGCTGTGATGTCACAGCACTCTATCCAGGGTGACAGCTTGTGGCTTTGTCTAAAAAAAAAGAGTGGGAGGAAAGCTATTCCTCATATAGGTTGGTATTCCTAACCCCAAAATCCAAAATGCTTCAAAATCTGGAACTTTTTAAGCACCAATATAACACGTACAAGAAATGCTCATTCAAGTATTTCAGATTTCTGGATTAGGTATGGTAAACCAGTATGTATACTGCAAATATTCCAAAATCTGAAAAAAATCCAACATCCAAAACACTTTCAGTCCCAAACATTTCTGCAGAAAGAATAGGGACCAAAGACCCCATACTTGGCAAGTGAAAGCACCCCCCAAAAAGAAGAAAATTAAAAAGTAAGCTGAGCGAGTCAGAACAAGGAAAAGTAAGCTAGTTTACATTTAAGCTAGCCATTGCTAGCTAGCTTTTCTGAAACTCTAGCCTATTGGGGATACAGTTTACAAATATCCCTGCTGGGTCTGTGAGCATTTTAAGGAAAAATGGCCATAGAAGAGACTTTGGCAAAGACCTAGAAACATACATTGGATTTTCCTGCCTAGTGAACAGGCAAAGCAGATACTCATTGTGGAGATCTGCATTTGTCGGGGGCAGATATCAAGGGAGTAGCTAGAGCCCTGAGATAATGGGCAGAAGAGCTTATATCCTTTACCCCAGAGGAAGATCATCTGTGGTAGTGATGGGAGGAAAATCCCTCCCTCCCACCAATTCCTCAGAGGAGATTAAAGCCATTGTCTTTTTTTCTTTGAGATAGTCTTCCTCTGTTGCCCTGGGTAGAGTGCCGTAGAGTCACAGCTCCCAGCAACCTCAAATTCTTAGGCTTAAATGATTCTCTTGCCTCAGGCTCCCAAGTAGCTGGGACTATGGACTACTGGCACCTGCCACAATGCCCAGCATTTTGTTGTTGCACTTGTCATTGTTGTTTAGCAGGCCAGGTCAAGTTCGAACCTGTCACCCTCAGTGTATGTGGCTGGCGCCTTAACCACTGTGCGTGGGGAGCCAGTCAGTGGCATTTTACTCCACAGGGAACTAGTGGAGTTTAACACCTCCCTGGGAATCAGTGTGAGTGACCTTAAGTGGAAGCTTCTCCCAATAACAAAGCTCAGATTTCTGAAGGCTCAAGAAAATCCTTATATAATAATAGGTGCTGCAATGCTCAACCAGAGAAACTGCTGGCATCTTTGTTCCCTCCCTCATCTTAACCTCTGGGCAAACAGCCTTCAATAAAAGCAGAGTGGCGCAAACACTCTGGGCCATTGCCAGAGTCCCACAAATGGGCAATGGACACATGAGTTCCCACCTTTTGTTTTTTTAGAGACAGAGTCATTTTGTCGCTCTCGGTAGAGTGCCATGGCATCACAGCTCACAGCAACCTCCAGCTCTTGGGCTTAGGCAATTCTCTTGCCTCAGCCTCCCGAGTAGCTGGGACTACAGGGCGCCTGCCACAACGCCCAGCTATTTTTTGGTTGCAGTCGTTCATTGTTGTTTGGTGGGCCCAGGCTGGATTCAAACCTGCCAGCTCAGGTGTATGTGGCTGGCGCCTTAGCCACGTGAGCCACAGGCACCAAGCCTCTGCAGTTTTTGCACTGGTTTAAAAGTCTGAAATTATAGATCAGGAGCAATGACTCATGCCTGTAATCCCAGTGCTCTGGGAGGCCAAGGCAGGCCAGGAGTTTGGGCCTGAGTAACATAGTACAATCCTGATCTCTACAAAAAATCAAAAATTTAGCCAGGCGTGGTGGCACATGCCTGTGGTCTCTGCTATAGGGGAGGCTGAGGCAAGAGGATTGAGCGAGCCCAGAAGTTGCAGTGAGCCAAGACAAGATCAATACATTGTAGCCCAGGTAACAGAGTGAGACTCTGTCTCATAAAAAAAGGAAATTTTGGGCCAGGCACAGCGGCTCATGCCTGTAATCCTAGCAATCTGAGAAGCAGAGGTGGGTAGCCTGAGCTCAGGAGTTTGCACCTGAGCAAAAGTGAGAACCTTGTCTCTACTGAAAAGAAAAATTATGCTCGGCACCTGTAGCACAATGGTTACAGCGCTGGCCACATGCACTGAGGGTGGCAGGTTCAAACCCAGCCAAGGCCAGCTACACAACAATGACAAATGCAACAAAAAAATAGCTGGCGTTGTGGTGGACGCCTGTAGTCCCAGCTACTTGGGAGGCTGAGGCAAGAGAATCACTTGAGCCCAAGAGTTTGAGACTGCTGTGAGCTGTGACGCCACAGCATTGTACCAAGAGCAACATAGTGAGACTCTGTCTCAAATAAATAAATGAATAAATAAAATAATAAAAAGAGAGAAATTAGCTGGGTATTACAATGGTCACCTGTTGTCCTAGCTACTAAAGAGGCTGAAGCAAGAGGATTACTCAAAACCGAAGGGTCTGAGGTTGCTGTGAACTATGATGCCACGACTCACTAACCAGGGAAACAGAGTGATACTCTGTCGCAAAAAAAAAAAAAAAGGAAATTTTATCATTTGTGAGAACAGAGATGAACACAGAGAACGATATGCTAAGTGAAATAAGCCAATCACAGAATGACAAACATTGCATGATTTCAATTATATGTACAATGTAAAAAATGTTGAAATTGAAAGAAGTAGAAAGTAGACTGGTAGTTTACCAGTGGCTGGGAACAGGGGAGAGGAACAGGAGATGTCAGTCAAAAGGTACAAAGTTTCAGTTATACCAATAAGTTCTAGAGATCTGTTGGACAGTATTACAGTTATTAATAATGTATATTTCAAAATTGCTAAAGGATTATGTTAACAAAAGTTATAACGAGTTGCTTGTGCTGACGTTTCTAACATGCTTCCAAACAGCCCAGGCACTATTACATAACATTCTTTTTTTCTTGTTTGGAGATACAGTCTCCGTTGCTCTGGGTAGAGTGCACTGATGTTATCATAGCTCTCTTATCTCTAAAACCTGGGCTTAAGTGATCTTCCTGCTTTAGCCTCCCAAGTAGCTGGGACTACAGGTACATGCCACCACACCCAGCCAATTTTTTTCAGTTGTTGTAGAGACAGAGTCTCATTATTGCCCAGGTTGGTTTCAAACTCCTGACCTCGAGCGATCCTCCTGCCTCAGTCTCCCAAAGTCCTAGGATTATAGGCATGAGCCACTGCACCCAGCCAGCATTCACATTTTCAGTTTTTTTTTTTTTTTTTTTTTGGTGAGACAGAGCCTCAAGCTTTCACCCTGGATAGAGTGCTGTGGCACCCCAGCTCACGCAACCTCCAATTCCTGGGCTCAAGCGAGTCTCCTGCCTCCGCCTCCCAAGCAGCTGGGACTATAGGCGCCCGCCACAACACCTAGCCATTTTTTGGTTGCAGCCATCATTGTTGTTTGGCGGGCCTGGGCTGGGTTCAAACCGCCCGCCCAGGTGTACGTGGCTGGCGCCTTAGCCGGATGAGCCACAGGCGCCGAGCCCACATTTTTAGTTTTCTTTGGAAAACCCTCTAAAATTTGATATACAATCTGTTTTAAGAAATCTCAACTTGTTTGGTTTTTCTAGTTAACTGCTACCAAATATATGTTATCTCCTGATCACTCCCACAATTTACTACATGATTGACTATCTCAGTGATATCACAAGCTGACTTGAAATAACTTTGGGGCTATTTAAAGAACTTATTTTAGTTCACACATCAAATAGGTCTCATTCTATAGCTCCTATCCCAAGGGTACAGGCGAGGCTTATGACTCTGGTGGTTTGGAGTGCTGTGTCTGCATTCTCATCATCATTCCAACCGTACTTGCCATTCTTTACTCTATTGGGACCAGGAGGAAGGTAAGGAAAAAGGTAACTGATTACAAGACAACTTGTGCCAAGCCAAGTCAGTCACTTTTGTTTGTTTGTGTGTTTTGTTTTGCAGTTTGGCTGAGGCCAGGTTTGAAGCCGCCACCTTTGGTATATGTGGCCGGCGCCCTATTCGCCATGCCATAGGTGCCGCCCCAAGTCAGTCACTTTTGACTAACAACTTATTTTCTTAGACTAACAATTCTTGTCCCATTTCACGTATCAGGGTTTCTCAACCTCAGCACTACAGACATCTGGACTGGGTAATTCTTTGTTTGCACTAAAGAATGTTTAGGGTGGCGCCTACGGCTCAAAGGAGTAGGAGCTGGCCCCATATACCAGAGGTGGTGGATTCAAACCCGGCCTCGGCCCCAGCCCCAGCCAAAAACTGCAATAAAAAAAAAAAAAAAAGCATGTTAAACAGCATCTGTGGCCTCTACCCACTAAATTGCAATAGCATCTCCTCCCAAAAATGCCTGTAGCCATTGCCAAATGTCCACTGGTTGAGGAGGGAAAGAAAGAGTGGTAAGAATCATTAGCCACCACTCTCCATTCAAGCACCACTGCCTTACAAAAAAACACTAACAAAGGGCGATGCCTGTGGCTCAGTGAGTAGGGTGCTGGCCCCATATTCGGAAGGTAGTGGGTTCAAACTAGGCCCCAGACAAACTGCAACAAAAAATACCCAGGTGTTGTGGCAGCAGACGCCTGTAGTCCCAGGTACTCGGGAGGCTGAGGAAAGAGAAGCCCAAGAGCTGGAGGTTGCTGTGAGTTGTGACATCACAGCACTCTACCAAGGGCCACAAAGTGAGACTCTGTCTCTAAAAAAACAAACAAACAAACAAAAAAAAACACTATCAAGGCCAGTGGGGTTAAGTTTGCTTTTACTTTCCCATAGTTGCTGTTGTTTCCTGGTCAGTATAGCAATACTGCTTTTGTTTCCTAGTCAGTCCCTCTTTGTGTATCAGGCATCCAAATGCCTGTTCTCTCATGGAAGAACATTTAAACCAATTTTTTGAAAAGCCTTATAAAAATCTCACAGTGCCCAGGACTGGAAACGTTGGATCTGGCCCTACTTCTTACCCTCTAATTCCTGAACACTTGCTACAAGAGATCTAACCCAAAGCCCTTGCCCAGCAGGGGACCTTCTTGGAAGAGGGACCACTTAAGCTAGCCCCAATCACCTTCGGCATACATTAACCAACCAAAAGTTCACACACCTCCTGCACAATCCATTTCCCTATTGGTGAGCACCTCCAACAGGGTGTGGTGGGAAGTCAAGGCAAATGGCACCTCTTTTTCAATGAGGGGGAATCTTTACTATTCCGAAATCTGCATTCAGATAAGTAAAAGGAATCTGAGTAAAAATAACACAAGAATTCTTTTTACCATTTCTGCAGCTTTTCTGTAAGTCTGAAATCTTTTTGTTTTTATGAGACAGAGTCTCACTTTGTAGCCCTAGGTAGAGTACCATGGTGTCATAGGTCACAGCAAACTCAAACATGGGCTCAAGCAATCCTCTTGCCTCAGCTTCCCAACTAGCTGAGACTACAGGCACCTGCCACAATGCTCAGCTATTTTTAGAGACAGGGTCTCTCTCTTGCTCAGGCTGGTCTCCTGAGCACAAGTAATCCACCTGCCTCAGCCTCCCCAGAGTCTTGGATTACGGGAGTGAGCCACAGCATCCAGGCTTTTTGAAAACATTTTAAATAAAATAAAAAAAGAAAGAAAAAAATTTTAAATGTATCCTTAAACAGAACTCTGATTTGGGTAATAAAAATGTTTTAAACTTGGCCCAGGCATGGGGTGGTTCACGCTCCTAATCCTAGCACTCTGGGAGTGCCATGGTGGGATGACTGCTTGATGTCAAGCAAGAGAACAGCCTGAGCAAGAGTGAGAGAAACCCTGTCAATACTAAAAATAGAAAAAATTAGCTAGGTATTGTGACGCACACCTGAATTCCCAACTATTTGGGAAGCTGAGGCAGGAGGACTGCTTGAACCCAGGAATAGATGTTGCTGTGAGCTATGGGCACTTTAACATGAGTGACAGAGGGACAATGTGTCTCAAAAAACAATCAATCTGGCTGGTACCTGTGACTCAAAGGAGTAGGCCACCGGTCCTATATCCCGAAGGTGTTGGGTTCAAACACGGCCCCAGCCAAAAAAAAAAAAAATTAATTAATCAAACAAAAAAGTTCTAAAATTATACTATGATGATGGTAAATTTACTAATACTTATTGAATTGTACACTTAAAAATTATTGAGTTGTATAGTTTAAATGGGTGAGTTTTAAGCGTAAAAGAGTACCCCCCTTAAAAAAAAAAAAAAAAGGACTCGTGCACTTCCCTTATACTATAGGTCACAGTGACCGTAGTGTCAATGCTGCTATAGGGGGCCCTCTAAGAAAAATACACAGAAAGGGCATCTATCCCAGCTGTAATTCAGTCTTGGTTTTATCCTGTGGTTTTGACTAAGATTTGCTTAGCAATTTCAGGAAACCAGGAAAGATCTATACCGGCACATACTAGCCATCCAATTACAAGGGCATCTCGCCTAAAAACTATCTCAAAGATTTCCTAATGGTATTTTCATTTTTCAATCTATTTTGGAAGCATCATGTCTTTTATTTTTAACAAGGTGGATGCCTCAAAGTAGAAAGCCCACTGAACCTTACTGATAAGCTATATGATCAGTTTCAAATGGAGTCTGTTACCAACTCTATCCATACTCTTTTAGATGTTTAGCTTAAATATTCTTCTGTGGCATGCAGACAACATTAGCAATGAAATTTATGTGTCTAGCTTCCACACAAATTAACAGACAATTTTTGAATCTGTACTTTATTATTTTATTTTATTTTTTGAGACACAGTCTCAAGCTATTGCCCTGGGTAGTGTGTCATGGCATCACAGCTCACAGCAACCTCAAACTCTTGGGCTTAAGCGATTCAATTGCCTCAGCCTCTCAAGTAGCTGGGACTACAGGCCCCCCCCACAATATATTGGTTATTTTTTGGTTGCAGTTGTCATTGCTACTTAGCAGGCCCAGGCTGGGTTCAAACCAGCCACCCGAGGTGTATGTGGCCAGTGCCCTATGGACTGAGCTACAGGCACAGCCTATACTTTATTTTAAACTTGGCCTCATTTGCATTAGGCTGGGATCCTGAAATAATTTATAAACTAGATTTAAAGACTTTTTTAAAAATTGAGATATAATTCATATACCAGAAATTCGATCATTTTAAAGTACACACAATTCATCAGCTTTTAGCATATTCACATAGTTGGCCAACTATCACTACTAATTCCAGTGATTTTTATCACCCAGTATCCATAAGCAATCACTCCCAATCCCTCCTCCTCTCCCCAAAAAGCCCTGTCCCTCTTTCCTATGCCTAGTAAACACTAACCTGCTTTCTGTGATAAATCACTTTTCCTCCTACATATTTTCTTCTGGAAACAGAATTTATACAGGCTCAGTGCTTGTAGCACAGTGGTTATGGCACAAGCCACATGCACCAAGGCTGGTGGGTTCAAGCCTGGCCCAGGTCAGATAAACAACAATGACAACTGCAACAAGAAAATAGCCGGATGTTGTGGCAGGTGCCTACAGTCCCAGCTACTTGGGAGGCTGAGGCAAGAGAATCGCTTAAGCCCAAGAGTTTGAGGTTGCTGTGAGCTATGATACCACAGCACTCTACAAAGGGCAACATAATGAGATTCCGTTTCAAGAAAAAAATTGAATTTATACAGATTAAACACAAATTTCACTTGCTTGCAATTTTGGTAATATAGGTAATCACTAGTATGTATATATTACCATTACAATCTCACCACATAAGAATAAAAATAATTATTCTCCAGCAGGGGCACAGTGGCTCAAGTCTATAATCCTAGAACTCTGGGAGGCAGAGGTTTGAACTCTGGAGACCAGCCTGAGGCAAGAATGAGACCCTCTCTCTACTAAAAATGGGGGGATGGGGACAGCGGCGGAGGGGGAATAGCCAGGCATGGTGGCACACACCTGTAGTCCTACCTATTTGAGAGACTTGAGGCAAGAAAACCT
This sequence comes from Arctocebus calabarensis, assembly GCA_963573935.1. Taxonomy (NCBI): domain Eukaryota; kingdom Metazoa; phylum Chordata; class Mammalia; order Primates; family Lorisidae; genus Arctocebus; species Arctocebus calabarensis. The sequence goes on from CAUYON010153934.1 coordinate 32,308, forward strand.
TTTGAGCCCAAGTTTGAAGGGTTTGAGTTTGAAAATTATCCTAAATAATTCTTTTTTTTTTTTTTTTGAGACAGAGCCTGAAGCTGTTGCCCTCGGTAGAGTGCCGTAACATCACAGCTCACAGCAACCTCCAACTCCTGGGTTCAAGCGATTCTCCTGTCTCCGCCTCCCTAGTAGCTGGGACTACAGGTGCCCACCACAACGCCCAGCCATTTTTTGGTTGCAGACATCATTGTTGTTTGGCGGGCCTGTGCTGGATTCGAACCCACCAGCTCAGGTGTATGTGACTGGCGCCTTAGCCACGTGAGCCAATCCTAAATAATTCTTAATTAGAATTATATACCACGGCAATCCACCCAAGGCAACAGAGTGAGACTCTTATCTAAAAATAAAAATTTGTTTTTCTCACCAGCTGCAGTGGCACATGCCTATAACCATAACATGTTGGGAGGCTGAGGTAGGAAGACTGCTTTAGGCCAGAAGTACAAGACCAATCTCAGCAACAAAACAAGAGCTTGTCTCTACAAAAAAATTTAAAAATTAGCTAGGTATTGTGGTGTAAGCTTGTAGTCTCAGCTACTCAAGAAGCTAAGGTAGGAGGACCACTTGAGCAGAGGAGCTTGTGGTTGCAGTGAGCTGTCATGATGACATGGCACTGTAGGTAGCCCAGGCAATACAGTGAGACTCTGTCACATACATAAAAATTATACAATAACCTATCAGTCTATCGCTACCCTTATTGTGCATATAATCTATAAGATAGAAGATGAATGACAACATGGGCTATGGAAATGGGACATAAAGATGTGATATAACCTCCAAGTTGGATACAGGCACCTAATAACACTCAATGCCAACTCCAGCCTATTATAGTTTGGAGAACTCCCTGAAATGCTAATTTTAGTAACAATGGGCTCTCTGTTGCAGCAGCACTGGTACATCCATGGTCCTATGCCTTCACATGAACTAGATGCCTGTCCACTCTCCCCTTAGATGCTATGAGGACAGGTTCTATTCACCCCTCTCACTTTTAGTTCAGACATCCTGGCTTTGTGAGCAAAAGCATTATATGAACTGGCTATCTAGCTGCCACCCAAAGGAGCATTGCCACTTTTCAGGCATCTCTAAATCCCACAAGGTAGATAAAGAGTCAAGGAAAGAGGTTCGGCGCCTGTGGTTCAACGGGCTAGGGCGCCAGCCACGTACACCTGAGCTGGCGGGTTCGAATCCAGCCTAGGCCCGCCAAACAACAATGACGGCTGCAACTGAAAAATGGTCGGGCGTTGTGGCGGGCGCCTTTAGTCCCAGCTACTTGGGAGGCGGAGGCAGGAGACTCGCTTGAGCCCAGGAATTAGAGGTTGCTGTGAGCTGTGATGCCACTGTACTCTACCCAGGGTGACAGTTTGGGGCTGTCTCAAAAAGAAGAAAAAAAAAAAAAAAGAAAAAAAAAAGAGTCAAGGAAAGAGAAGTTGGTATAACATAGCAGAATCCAGTGTCATCATTCACTATAGAGCACTTACTCTCTGCCAACTATTATGCTAAGCACTCTACCATACTCTTAATCTCACAACTGCTCTTAGGTTAGTATTTGGATTAGCCTCTCATTTTACAGACGAGAAAACTAAGATTCAGAAGTTACAAAAGAGCTGGGATGTAATGAAGCTGGAATTCTAAATCGTTCTGTGCTACCAATACCATTTGAAGGTATATATGACCATAAAGGAAAATTATAATCAAGATCACAAATTAAATCATGTCTTTGTACAACCCCTAAGCTACTTAATCAAAATACATATTTTGCTTGTTTTTTTTTTTTCTTTTTGAGACACAGTCTTACTATGTCAACCTTGGTACAGTGCCATGATGATACAGTTCACAGCAACCTCAAACTCCTGGGCTTACGCAATTCTCTTGCCTCAGCCTCCCAAGTAGCTGGGACTACAGGCGCCCACCACAATGCCTGGCTATTTTTTGGTTGTAGTTGTCATTGTTGTTTGGCAGACCCAGGCTGGATTCGAACCCGCCAGCTCCAGTGTATGTGGCTGGCACCCCAGCTGCTACGCTACAGGCACCAGCCACATACACCTGAGCTGGTGGGTTCGAATCCAGCACACACTTGCCAAACAACAATGATGGCTGCAACCAAAAAACAGCCGGGCATTGTGGCGGGTGCCTGTAGTCCCAGCTACTTGGGAGGTGGAGGCAGGAGACTCGCTCGAGCCCAGGAATTGGGGGTTGCTGTGAGCTGTGATGCCACTGCACTCTATCCAGGGTGACAGCTTAAGGCTCTGTCTCAAAAAAAAAAAAAAAAAAAAATAGATTAGGGCGGCACCTGTGGCTCAGTGAGTAGGGCACTGGCCCCATATGTCAAGGGTGGCAGGTACGAACCCGGCCCCAGCCAAACTGCAACAAAGAAATGGCCAGGCATTGTGGCAGGTGCCTGTAGTCCCAGGAGACTGAGGCAAGAGAATCGTTTAAGCCCAAGAGCTGGAGGTTGCTGTGAGCTGTGATGCTACAACACTCTACAAAGGGTGACAAAGTGACACTCTGTCTCTTAAAAAAAAAAAAAAATTGATTACAAATTATTAAACAGTCAGCTTATTTTTTCAGTAGTCATCTATACTCAAGTTCTGGAAGGTCACAAGACTACACAAATTAGTATCTCATATAATCCCATTTTTATAAAAAGTCAGACATTAGTTAAAAATACAAACTGAGGCTGGGCACAGTGGCTTACATCTATTATCCTAGTACTCTGGGAGGCCAAGGCAGAAGATCACTTGAGGTCAGGAGTTCGAGACCAGCCTCCACAAGACAGAGACCCTGTCTCTTCCAAACATAGAAAAAAACCAGCCCAGTGTGGTGGCACATGCCTGCAGTCCCAGCTACTCATGAGGCTGAGGCAGAAGGACCACTTGAGCCCAGGAGTTTAAGGTTGCTATGAGGTATAGTCACACCACTGAACTCTACTAGGTGACAGACTATCTCAAGAAGAAAAACACACAAACAAACCAAGCTAAAAGAGATGTGATAACATCAAAGGACGAGGTTAAAATATACAGGCATATTCCTAATTTAGAGCAAATTAGCAATTAAATTACTCCAATCCACTGAAATAAACAATGATTTATGTAGGACAAAAATAATTATAAACCTGTACCTATAGTTATAGGTTTCTATGTTAGTAGCACAGAAATTCGTAACTATAGGTTTATAATCAGGAGACATAATCCAAAGTGCACTTAAAACTGTCTGGCTTGGCACCTGTGGCTGAAGCAGCTAAGGCGCCAGCCACATACACTTGAGCTGGCGGATTCAAATCCAGCACAGGCCCACCAAACAACAATGACGGCTGCAACCAAAAAATGTCCAGATGTTGTGGTGGACGCCTGTAGTCCCAGCTACTTGGGAGGCAGGAGACTCGCTTGAGCCAAGGAATTGGAGGTTGCTGTGAGCTGTGATGCCACAGCACTCTCCCAGAGCGACAGCTTGAGGCTATGTCTCAAAAAAAAAAAAAAATTGCCAAATGATAAATGTTTATTTTTCAAATTTAAGAGAGTTAAACTAATTCTAAGTTCAGCATAAGGTTATTTAGCTTCCATGTTTTTGTATGATTATGCAGATTCCTGTTGTTACTGGGTTCAACTTTTATTCCTTTTGGCCAGCTTTCAATGTAGTCTCAGATCATCTAGTCTTTCCACCTGGGAGATTAGGGACAAGGGAGGATAGGCACTGAGGTCATAAAGCTTCCTATGGAGGATTTGCTCCGTGCTGAACAAAAGCATTCTGTCAGGTTCAGTGGGGAGAAGCTGGCTCAAGTCGAGAAAATATCAGTCAGATGTTTGGCCCATGTGGGCTTCAAAAAGAAAGAGATTCCTGAGCTCTGGGCCTGCCTGGAAGAAAGTAGAAGGAACTTTGCCCCTTCTGAGCAGGTGGAGGGAGACTTTCTGAGGGAAGACACCTGTAAAGGCTGATATGGGGGCTTAAATCCAATGAGGTTTTCTCAGTTACTCCTTTTCTGTGAACATAAAGAGCCTAATGCCCCCCAAGGAAGATGAGAACTCTGTCACCCAATATGGAACTTGTCACTTTTTTAATAGGACCTCCTCTGTGGGAATTGGCACTGGACCTTGAGAACATCCAGGTTTTGGAGTCCAAGAACCTTGAGGGTGCAGATAGGAAAGGTACCTTTAATACCTCCCTCCACTCCATGCCACTCCCCACCCCAGATGTCCACATCCTATTAGTTCTCCCACCAAGTCACTCTCAAAGCTCTCCATCTCTCCCTGTCTCCCATGCCATCCCAGGGCACCATCTTCCCTCCCCCGGATTAGTTCAGCCACTTCTCCCAGGTTTGCTGTTATTATCCTTGAATTCATTTCCCACTGAGAAAACACAGTGATATTTCAATGATAATAAGTCTTCAAATATTATCATCCTCTTTAAAATTTGTAGTGGATTTCCCTTCCTCTCATTTTGAAGTTCCACATTCTTAGTATGACTACAAGGACTGGCATGACCTGTTTTCAGCCTAGATTTGTGGCCTTATTTTGTGCCACGATCATAGACTCATTGGTCTTTGTTTGGGTGTTCCTTCTCACATCATGATTCCCATCCTTGATTCATGTCTCATCTTTGGGAGGAGATGCTTCCTTTCTGCTTCACAAAACAGTGACCACCTATGTGCAAAGCATTTCCTGGACCTCCCAAGCCCAGTGAGTGCTCCATTAAGCCCTCAAATGGCACCTGAAATTCCTCTTCTAGAGCACTTAACATAGTGTAAAAACACTTCTGTTACTTTTTGCTTTTCATTTCTAGCCTCCCTGTTAGATGACAAACTTTGTCTAATTCTAAGAATAATACATCACTGCTCTCATACAAGGCCTTGAATATTAGTACTGTCATTCTCATTGAGGGAAGAGATTTTCTCTGTATGTGTCTTTTTAACAGAGTGACATTTTAAAAAGCAGTAGGTCAGAACATCATTCTAATTCACATGCACAGATTACACACAGCCACACCGAGAAAGTTCTGTTGTGAGACAGGGAAGTGAGGAGTTGGACCATTTGATTTTCTGCAGTGCAGCATGTATAGTTTCAAAATCAGTCAATCATATTTATATTGAGAAAGTGAAAACACTTCCAGTTGTTTTTGAAATGTAAATTATAGAAAAAGGCAGGGGTTATTTATATTTATCAAAAGAAATGTGAGTTAAAAATAAAAAAAAAGAAATATGAGTTTTTATTAGTCTTTAATAGAAACAATAGTATAATGTATTTATTATTTCATCTATGTGTTCACTGATTCATTAATTCATCCAATCATTTATTCATTCATTCATGCACACTATACCTCAAGCAGTATTCTAAAGTTCTGAGAATATAACAGCAATAGAAATACAATATTCTTGCCCTCTTGGGAGTATATGTTTTAGTAGGGGATGCTTTAATGAGTCTATTCTTAAATATTATGGCCAATATTAGGAACTAAGGCTATGGGGGATTGGATGAACATAGCACTGTATTAAGAATGATATTTATGGCTCTATTATTATCTACCTGGATGAGTGACATTCATAAAATTATCTTAGGGCCTAGGAGGAGGGTTAGGCTATAATAATCTTAAAATTCTCCTTAAGCTATGAGGGTGTATGATTGTATGAGCACTAGTTAGATATGTTGAAGTTATTAATACTGTCTCTCAAGCTCAGTTTTCTTATTTGCAAAGGAGAAAATAGGATATTTGCCCATTTAATCTCCCATTTTGGTACTGAGGAACAAATGACTTACTATTCACACAAGGACACTGGAAACTTTGAATCTCTTTAAACTTGAGATTAGTTATTACTATGATGATGGGAGGGCAAAGACCACATGGAGTCACTTCTTTTGCCGTTAAGGGGGCTGTGGTTTTTGGTCTTCTGGGAGGCCAAATTTGTGGAATTCATTATCCTAGGACTTGACACAGTTCAAATCAATATTTATCATTTCCTCAAATGGTCTGAATTGATTGTACTCACAATAAATGGTCCCCAGAATGGATATCCTGCAAGGAAAAGGAGGGGGAAATTTTGGGAGAAAACGATGTAATTAAAAACAAATATAATTCCAAGGCCCAAAATGAACAGACCAAGCAGGATCTGAAGAGCCTGTGAAGAGAGAAAAGCGTACATGAGGTTACAAGGGGTCCCCCCTTTTGCCCCACACCCTGTCCCCTGTCTGTGCTATGGCACACTTTTCCCTCCATCTGGGCCCCTTCTCCTCACACTTGCCAACCACTCTCAGATGTTCAGAAGACTCAGTTCAAATGTCTTTTTCTCTGTCATGCTTGTGTAAGTCCTTTGCATTGGAATCCTTCTCTCTTGTCCTTTGTGATTTTCTGTATCCCCAGGCATTAGCAAATTATCTTGTTTCAGATAATTTTGAGCACTTGTCTGATTACTCCTAGAATGTAAGGTTCTTGAAAACAGGAACTATAACTATTCCCCTCTACATTTTTTCCCTTCTGTAGGAGAAGCATCTTATTACTAGTCTCATCCTCACCAATTTTCCAACATTCAATATATGCTTTTGGAATTAGGACTCATTCCATTTGTCTAAAGTTTGCAGACATAGATAGAGAGATCATTTATCCAAGAGCCAGACTAGAGACATGACTGGATTCACCTCTGTAGGTAGGTGAATAGCACAGTGGTCCTGCAGGAGCAGTGGTTAATCATGGGGCAAAGTGACTGTCTAGGAGGTCTAGGCTTTGTCCCCAGACCACAACTTTATGCCACAAGTAGTGATGTTGCTGTTGTACTAATGATAGAGACTGTGTGGACAGCTCTCCTGTAAATACATTTATGATAATTTTTTTTGTGTGTATGTGTATATTTATCATGTTGTTCACTATAGTAGTTTGAACATAGTTTTCAAAGAACTACCTATGCCTGTAAGACAGTGGTTCTCAACCTTCCTAATGTTGTGACCCTTTAATATAGTTCCTCATGTTGTGGTGACCCCCAATCATAAAATTATTTTTGTTGCTACTTCATAACTGTAATTTTGCTACTGTTATGAATCAGAATGTAAATATCTGATATGCTGGATGTATTGAGGTGACACCTATGAAAGGGTCATTCAACCCCAGAGCCGTGACCCACAGGTTGAGAATTGCTGCTGTAAGAGCACAAAAGGGAAGTATAACCTATCCTTTCATGGCTTTTTAACACTAAGGGAAGTGGTCACTCAATCATTCTCTTAATAGAGACACCCCTGAGGTCACTTCCTCAATAAGATATCTCAAAAACTATATGCCAGTTTCCTGCCTCCCATCTGCTGGGATTCAAAGACTAGTACTTACTCCTTAAGCAATAGCCCTAGAATTTCCTCCAGGTTGGGAAACTTAGTAATTAGAATTAAATAATCTATTTCTTAGAGTTAAGAGCTCAGAAATAAGACCTGAGGCAAACTGTATGTTTTCTAAACAAAACTTTTCTTTCTTTTGCTTATTAAAATCTAGGGAAATGATATTATTGGCTACCTATTGCCTTTTCTAATGGTGATTAAGTTCTTTGTACAAGTAAAATTCATTTATGATGAATCAAGAAGGATACATTACAGTTGAAAGATGAGGGGGGAAATAGAATCAACTCACTTTCTGAAAATCTGTGTACAGTGCTATCTCTGTAGATATACAGGAATAAAGAAACTTTTCTCCCCTCCAGAAAGCCTATTGATTGAAGAGGACTTACCCCCAACACTTTAGGCTCTCCCTTCAGGAAATCCAGCAGAGAGCTATGAGGTCTATAGGGCAAGGCAGTCAATATGGTGTCCTTTGGCTGTATGGTAATGACATGAGTTTCCCTTTTGTCCTCGGATGGTGACTCCATGATTTAATGGCAGAACTCTATTCAGAGAATGAGTGAATTTTGCAGCCCAAGTCATGATCTACTTCTCCACCAGTATCACATGGAGTCCTTAGCAATGAAGCCCTTAGCAATTACTCTAGTCAATAGCAGAACCCCAGAATCATGGCTATTGAGTCACAGAATCATAGAATTCTAGAGCATATATAGTCCCCTGTCTTTCTGGTGAGGGAAGCACTTATTCGGAAGACTTACTCTCTTGTCAATTTGTTGGTAAATATATGAGTATGGTAAACACAAATAAATGGAGACATATATAAAAAGAAGTCTCCATACCTAAGTTCAGGAGATATCAGGGAACTAAAACTTGAGATATATGTACTGTGTCTAGGCCCTGTAGAGGCATTCTTCTTGTTTAACATTCATTGATGTTTATTTTTTTAACAATTCCATAGTGCTGAAATTAAGGAACAGAAAGATGATGTTGCCCAGAGATAAAAAATGATGGGGTATCAACAGCCTTCTAGCACATTGCTTTCAAGGAAAGAAGCAAAAATTACAGGCAGCTGCCTATGTACAGACAACTCTTCTCTGAAGAAACATTGTGAAACCACAGAGTAATGTGAGACATTAATTGTAGAAAAAAAGGTAATGGACTGATATATTTAACTAAATTAAACTATTTACAGGAAAGAATAGGATGATAGCACTGGGGTACCACTCTCACCCTGCTGGTATTGTGCAAGTTGTGATATGCCTCCCTCCACTGCCATAGACTTCTACCTGTTTGAACCAGGAACTTGCTTGGAGTCTGTGCAGCATCATTTCACCAGACAACAGACACAGCAGCTAATGCCATCCAGAGTTCTCAAGTGCACCAGTTTTGGGGGGAAGTAGTCTAACTGGAGGCTCCCCTGTGTGCTCATGTGACTTTGTATCTACATGGTTCCTGAGCCTGTGAAACAGCCTTTCACTTGCTTGGCCCAACTCTGCCATCCAAGCCCCAAACGCCACCTTCCTTCTCAGCCCTACCCCACCCTCTAGGTTTGATCAGCCCTGCTGCCTACACAATCCTGCTTCTGGCTCAGAGGCCCTGCTCAGAAGCCCTGCTTCAGGCTCCTCCCCTGTTATGCCTCTGAGGCATTTATGTCATAACCTCTGTGCCTCCAGAGGTCCTGCCAGGCCCAGAACACAGTCCCTAAGACTCTAACACTTCACTTGGGCCACAAGCCCACGCCCTGGAACTTCTATCACTGTTATAAGGGCCAAAGGAACTTCTCCAAAATCAATGCCCCATCAAGGACCCCACAGCCTTAAACCACCAGTACACTGTGAACTGGTTTTAGCAAATGTCCACATCTTGGGACCTACAACTATTGCCTAAATAGATAGCCTCACCCAGCTACTACTGTCATCACTGTGGGAAGACCACAAATAGAACAATCCCCACAACACCAGGCTAAGTGAAGAGGGTCTTGTTCAGCTCCCAACTTGAACTTCCTACAACTCTCTGGTGAATAAACCAACACCCGGCACAAAAAGCAACCAAAGACTTGAACACTCACAGGCAAACAGAACAAATCATCACAGTTACATTACAGGCTTCTGGTGCACATGTCCCTCATGCTACATCAGCATTCCAAAGTATGGGGTAAAAAGGACCATCTAAGGACTTTTGCTTCTTCTTAATAAGAAGGAAATTCACAGCAAAGAACAGGTGCTCTGTAAACCTGTTAGCCCTGACTCAAGAATGAGTTTCTTTATGAGAAGAAAACAACAAAAGAACCCTGGCAACGTGAAAAATTGAAACAGATTGACACCCCCAAGGGATCACGATGGAACTACAGATATGAACATCAACTATGAAGACATTTTCAAAATGGTGGAAGTGAAATTCAGAATATGGATGGCAAAAAAAGCTGAATGAAATTGAAGAGAATGTTGAAAACAAAAAGAAGCCAAAACAAATAAATTTTAGAAAATGAAAGCGTCACTAAAGAATTAGAGAGCAGTGCCTGTGGCTCAAAGGAGTAGGGCACCAGCCTCATATGCCTGAGGTGGTGGGCTCAAAACCAGCCCTGGACAAAAACTGCCCCCCCCAAAAAAAATTAGACAACATGGGTGGGGGAACATAATAGAACTTAAAGAAATGAAAGAATCATTTAGAGAACTTCAAAACATAGCAGACATTTCAGCAAAAGATTCAACCAAGGAAAAGAATAACAGAGCTTGAAAACAATGTTCTGAGCTAACCCAATCACTTAAAGAGGCAAAGAAGAAAACAGGAAAGGCAGAGAAATCACTTAGATATGGGAAAAAAGTAACATATGAATTATAGCTATCCCTGAGGAAGAAGAAGAAAGAGGTAAAAGCTTAGAAAATCTATTTAACGGAATTATTGAGGAAATATTCTCTGGTATTGCCAGAGATCCAGACATTCAGTTACCAGTTGGTGATCAAACACTGGGAATATTCATGTAAATAGGAAATCTCAAAGACATATAGTAGTCAACCTGCTTGTCAAAGTCAAAGTCAAAATGAAAGAGAAAAATTCTATAAGCAGCTAGATATGAGCAACAACTGACCTACAAGGAAACACTCATCAGGCTAACAGCAGAATTCTCAGCAGAAACTTTATAAGACAGAAGAGAATACGGCTCCATGTTCAATCTTCTTAAATGTAAGAACTGCAAGCCTCGAATTTCATATCCTCCTAAACTAAGATTCACAATTGATGGAAAAATTAAGTCTTTTCCAGAGAAATAAATACTGAGGGAGTTTGTGATGACCAGATCTTCCTGCAGGAAATACTCTGAAGTGCATTATACATATATCAGGATGATAGATGCTGACTAGTATAAAATCATCCAAAATAGCTAAAACTTACCACTCATAAAACAATAAGAAGGACAACATGAGGAAGGACATAGTAGAACTTAAAGAAATGAAAGAATTGGAGAACAAAAACAAAGCAACAAAGGACTACCCAATATGATGAATGAACCAGCCTTACACCTATCAATTCTCTTAACATTAATGGTTTAAATGTGCCACGCAGAAGAATTAGACTGGCTGAAGGGTTGAAAAAAAACACAACCCAAACATCTGTTGCCACCAGGACAAACATCTAAAACAAGGATACAAAGAGGCTCAAAGTGAAAAAATGGGAAAAAATATTCCATGCAAATGAAACCAAAAGTGAGCCAGTGTAGCCATTCTCTTATCAGAAAATAATTGAGTTTAAATCAACAATGATGAAGAAAAACAAAGATAGCCATTATATAAATGTAAAGACATAATGACCCTAAATATACATACATCTATAAAAAAATCTTCTAGATACATAAATTCTGCAAGCGCTAAGCAAGGAAATGAATAATAGAATTGCAATTTCTGGAGACTTCAACATCCTACTATTAGAACTGGAGAGCTATTCAAAACAGAAAACAGATGAAGAAACCTTGGGCTTAATAGGGACCCTAGAACAAATGGACCTAATGTATTTATGGAACATTTTACTTGAAAACTACTAAATGCACATTATTCTCATCATCACATGGGATATTCTCCAAAGTGAATCACGTGAGCAAATGCACATTAGGCAAAACTCAAGTTTCAACATATTTGAAAAAAATCAAATTTATACCATGTATCTTCTTAGACCATAATGGATTAAAACTAGAAATCAATTCTAAGAGTAACCTGAATTATAAACAAAGTCATAGAAATTGACTAACCTCCTATTGAATGATTATTGGGGCAATAATGAAACTAAGATGGAAATTAAAAAGTAAACTGAATAACAAAGGAGACAGAAGCAATCAAAACCTATGAGTCTCAACAAAAGTAGTTCTATAGGGAAAATTCATTCTTTAAATCCCCACATCAAAAAGCCAGAAAAATCACAAATTAACAGTTTACTATCACATTTCAAGAAACTGTGGAAGGCAGAACAAATCAAACCCAAAGCCAGAAGAAAATTATAAAAAACAAAAGTCAGAGCAGAACTAGATGAAATGGAAAACAAACAAACAAAAAATGTAGGAGGTCAGTTAAACAAAAAGTTGGTTTTTGAAAAGATATTAGAAATGATCAAGGAATATAGTAGCATCTCAGGATACAAAATCAATACTCACAAATCAGTAGCTTTTATATATACTAATAATATTTAAGTTGAAAAAACAGCCAAGGACACTCTAATTCTTCTGAGTGGCACATTTAAACAGCCAACTATTCCTTTCATAGTTGTGCCAAAGAAGATAAAATATTTGGGAATTTACCTAACAAAAAATGTGAAAGATGTCTATAACGAGATCGCATAAAGAAAATTCACATAAAGAGAATTATGAAGCTCTGAGAAAAGAAATAACTGAAGATGTTAAAAAATGGAAAAACATATGCTAATGGCTGGGAAGAATCAACATTGTTAAAATGTCCATATTACCCAAAGCAATTTCCAAATTTAATGCAATCCCTATCAAAGCACCACTGTCATACTTTAAAGATCTGGAAAAAATAGTACTTCATTTTATATAGAACCAGAAAAAAAACTTGAATAACCAACACACTACTCAGAAATAAAAACAAATCAGGAGGAATCATGCTACCAGACTTCAAACTACACTATAAATCTATAGTGATCAAAACAGCATGGTATTGGCACGAAAACAGAGAGGTAGATGTATGGAACAGAATTGAGAACCAAGACATGAACCCAGACACTTATCGTCATTTGATCTTTGATAAGCCCATCAAAAATATAAATTGGGGGAAAGATTCTCTATTTAACAAATGGTGCTGGGAGAATTGGCTGGCAACTTGTAGAAGACTGAAACTGGACCCACACCCTTCACCATTAACAAAAATTGGCTGTCACCGGATAAAAGATTTTAACTTAAGACATGAAACTATAAAGAGCCTTGGAGAAAGTGCAGGAGAAACCCTTGAAGAATTGGCCTGGAAGAGTACATTATGAGGAGGACCTCCCTGCCCCCAGGCAGTTGAAGCAACACCAAAAATACATTAGTGGGATCTGATCAAAGACAAACAAATTGACCTCTTTTTTTTTTTTTTTTTGCAGTTTTTGGCTGGGGCTGGCATTTTAACCCGCCACCTCTGGCATATGGGGCCAGTGCCCTACTCCTTTGAGCCACAGGCGCCACCCACAAATAAAACTCTTGATAGATGAACCAGTAATAAAAGAGAAAGGAACACATAAGCTTGATCAGAAATGAGAGAGAGATCTTACAACTTATATGTCACAGAAACACAAAATATCATCTAAAAACACTGAAAATCTCTACACAATAAAGTAAAAAATGTAGAGGAAGTGGAAAAACTTTAGGAAACACAATTGTCTAAGACTCAATTACAGAGAAATAGAACTCCTAAACAAACTAGTAATGAGCAGAAAGATTGAAGCAGTATCAAACATTTTCTAACAACAACACAACAACAGCAACAGGTCTCAGAGCAGATGGATTCACAAGTGATTCCTACCAGACCTACAAAGAACTGATACCTATACTATGGAAATTATTCCATAACATTGAGAATGAGGGAATCTTCCTCAACTCATTCTATAAAATCGATATTATCTTGATAGGACACAACAGAAAAAGAACACTACAGCCCAAAAATTCCTCAACAAAATACAAGCAAATTGATTCAACAAAACAACACACCATATTAAGTGGACTTCATCATAGGGATACAAGACTAGTTGAACATACATAAATCAATAAACATGATTCATTACAAAAAACAGAATAAAAATAAACACCAATGATTATCTCAATAGATTCAGGAAAAGCATTTAACAAAATTCAGCACTCTTTCATAATAAAAACTCCCAATAAACTAGGCATAGAAGGAACACATCGCAAAATTATGAAAGCCATATATGACAAATCCACAGCCAACATCACAAGGAAATGTTTATAGCATTCTCCCTAAGAACTGGAATAAGACAAAGACGCTCACTGTTACCACTTCTATTCATCAGAATGCTGAAAGTCTTAGCCAAGGCAATCAGGCAAGAGAAAGAAATAAAAGGCATCCAAATTGGGAATGAGGAGGTCAAACTGTTGCTTTTAGCTTATTATATGATCTTGCATCTAGGGAACCCCAAAGATTCCACTGAGAGAGAGACTTCTGGAATTGCTAAATAAATTCAGCAAAGTTTCTGGATATAAAAATCAGCCTATAACAATCAGTAGCATTTCTATATGCAAATAACATTCAAGCTGAGAGACAAATTAGAGACTCTATAGCATTCACAATAGTTACAAATAAAATAAAATACCTAGGAATATACTTACCTGAGGAATGAAAGATCTCTACTAAGAGAACTAAGTAAAGATGGAGAAACATAAGCTCATGTTTATGAGCAAATGGAGAAACATAAACTCATGAATTGGTAGAATCAACATTGTTAAAATGTCCATTCTACCCAAAGTGATTTATAGATTCAATGCAATCACCATCAAAATACTGATGTTATATTTCATATACATAGAAAAAATAATTCTACACTTTGGAGCCAAATCAATCCTAAACAAAAAGAACAAAGCTGGAGGTATCACCCTACCAGACTTCAAACTATACTATGTGGCTACCGTAACTAAAATAGCATGGTATTGATACAAAAACAGAGACAGGGAACACTGGAAAAGAATGAAGAACCAAGATATAGACCATCTACTTATAACCAACTGATGTTTGACAATGCAGACAATAATGCACAATGGGCGAAAGAAGCCCTGTTCTATAAAGGTACTGTGCAAATTGGATGGCCACATGCAGAAGGATGAGACAGGAACCCTATCTCACCAGTCACACAAATTAATTCAATGTGGATAAAAGACTTAAGTTTAAAACATGACACTGTAAGAGTTTTAGGAGCATATGTAGGAAAAACTTTTCTAGACATCAGTCTAGCCAAAAAATTTATGACTAATATCCTAATTATAATCATAGCAAAACCCAAAAATAAATAAATAGGAGTTAATTAAATTAAAAAGCTTCTATGCAGGAAAAGAAACAATCAACAGAGCAAAAAAACAACTTTCAGATGGGGAGAAAATATTTGTGCTTTACACATCTGACAAAGGGCTAATATCCAGAATCTACAACAAACTCAACAAAGCAGCAAGAAAAATATTAACCCCACTGTAAGTGGGCAAATGACATAAACAGAAGTTTTTCACAAGAGGGTAGACAAATGGCTAACATAAGAAAAAATTCTCAATTTTACTATTCATTATGGAAATGCAAATTAAAACCACAGTGAGATATCACCTTACTCCTGTTAGGATGGCCTTTATTGAAAAGTCTAGAAACAACAGATACTAGCATGGTTGCGAAGAGAAAGGAATACTGATACACTGTTGGTGAGACTGCAAATTAATGCAATCCCTATGGTGAAGGGTATGGAGATTTCTCAAAGAACTAAAAGTAGACCTATCATTCAATTCAGCAATCCCACTGCTGGGAATCTATCCAAGGGAAAGGAAGATGTTATCCAAAAGACACCTGCACTCAAATGTTTATTGCAGCAAAATGTACAACATCAATGATACAGAATCAACCTGAGTGCCCATCCATTTATGAGTGGATTAACAAAATATGGTATATGTATTGAGTACCACTTAGCCATAAGAAAGGATGACTTAATGTCTTTTGTGGCAATTTAGAAGGAACTGGAGACCATTATCTTAAGCAATGTGTCTCAAGATTGGAAAAACAAACACTACACATACTCTCTAACTACTGGGCACAAAAGGCAAGTAAAAGTCTTTGGAAATCAAGAGGGGGTGAAGAGGAAGCGGGGAAGGACAAAAAACCAACTAACAGGCACAAGGAATACCATTTGGGTGATTGGCATTTTTATAGCACTGACTTGAGCCATGCAGCAAAAAATATCTGTATCCCCTTGGTATTTTGAAATAACTTTTAAAAAAGTAAGTAACCATATATATAGTTACTAGTTGTGAGAAAAACAAAAAGGTAACGTTGCCCAAAGTTATATACTAAGGGACAGGGGAAGGAGGCAAACTCTACTTGTCTCCATAATCTGTCTTGTATTTATTCAACCATGCTTTTATCTTCCTTGGAAAAGAGTTTCACATTTTTAGTTGACAATTTGTCTAATTTATTATTTAACCTTATTCCTTTGTATTATGAAAACCAGTAGTTATCTGTGACTCTCTTTATATTTTCCATTTTTGAGGTATAATTGACCAATAAAAATTCTATTTATCTATGATGTACCACATGTTTTGATATACAGGTGCATTGTGAAATGATTACCACAACCAAGCTAATTAACATAGCACCTTCACATACTTATTTTTCTCACTTTTATTTTGTGGCAAGAACATTTAATGTATAATCTCTTTGTATTTTCAAGTTAAAAAAATCAGTAATAAGGAAACTATAGGACTAGATATAATTGCCATTTTAATAGAAGCTATTTTAGCTTTGAGGCACAGAAGTAAAACTAACACAAATTCAACTACACAAATACTACACACAAAAAAAATGCCTTGTGGAATTTTGCTCTCCATGTCAATCCTTTATAATCCTATAATTGTTATGAAGATTTTAACTATGAAATCATAAAGGTAAATGGTTTCATAAAACTAAAACTAATGTAAACAAACATTATCTCTTATTTCCTAGTTTGTGGCAATTATGGGTAGCAGGCTTTCTCAACCTTGGCACTGCTGAAATTTGGGCTCAGGAATTCTTTTTTGTGGTTTTGTATATTATAAGATATTGAGGAGCACCTATGTCCCCCACTCAGTAGATGCTAGTAGTACACCTCCAGTTGTGACAACCAAATGTCTCCAGACATTGCCAAGTGTCCTCTGGGGATATAATTGCTCCAGGTTGAGAACTGCTCATGTATAGAAATAATTGCAGACTCTCTTCTTCATAGATTCCTTTCCTGCTGGAATACCTCTTTGAGTTTGCTAAGATGGTAGGGAGAGTTGGAGTGCTATGGTAAGGGTCTGAGTGTCTTTGGCTCAGCCACTTCTTTTCAGTTACCTAGTTGAGCAACCTACATTTTTCTTTTTTGACCCAGGGGCAGATCTAACCTGGGTGTTAGATATCTGCAACATCTCATTGGACTTGGTTGAGGCCATCCTCTCCTTTTCTTGCATGAGTTTAGTAGACCTTTTTTAAATGATTCTTGTCTAATTGGTTGCCCCAACTGGATGTAGTAGTGAGGCTAAAGAAGGAGTCAAGAATGATTCCTAAAACTCGGACTTTAGAAACTGATAGGATAGTCACGTCATTTATAAAATACAACCTGGCCGGGTCTGGGGGGTAGTGAAGGGTAGCAAACGAAATGTGCAGTGTCCCAACTGCATCTTCCATCAGTTTGGCATAAAGATGTTCTGAAGGACCTTTCTATGAGCCATAAAAGCCAAAACCAAAACAAAAAACAAACAACAACAACAAAAGCCCTGAACAAACAGGTAATCAGTAAATCCTGCATAAAATATGTTATTGCATTTCAAGGCTTGTGAGGGAAGGGAAAGCTCTAACGTCCTCTATCCTCAGTTTAATGCACACTGACACACTCACATATTTACAAACAGAAAAATAGGGGCTGAAAACCTCAGCAGGGTGCAGTGAGTACCCTAATGTAGCTTGCAGACTAGTACAAGTAGACATATAATAAACAAATAGATAAAATGCAGTAGAACCTTCACAGTTGACTAGCTCCCTACGTTGACCACTCCTTAAGTTGACCTAATTTTCATAGACGTACATGTACATATCAATACAGTAGGCCTAGTTCCTTATATTGACCCCTCTCTGTGTGTTAACCAGTCTCTTACAGTCCTTTGTGTAGTCAACTTATAGGAATTCTATATACATACACTATATACCACTATAAAGGTATATAGGAATAGAATATAGTATATGGGAATTCTATATACATACACTATATGCAAGGATATATATCATGTATATGGTGTATCAGATAGTGGTAAGTACTATGAAGAAAAATAAGCAAATGAAAGGGAAAGAAGTTAGAATTTTGTGTAGATCAAGGGGGACATTTTCACTGAGGTTGAGAGATTTGAAGGAAGACTTGAAGGAAGTGAGAAAGTAAGCAAAGGAAATGCTTGCAAGACAATCATTCTAAACAGAAGGCCCTGAACTTGTGAAATTCCCCAGGAAAGAATGTGCCAACTGTCGGCAGAAAGGGACCAAGAAAAGAAGAGAATAGTTTAGTTATAGTCTTTGTATCAAGGTATTTAAGAGTAAAATCATTAAATGAGAGAAGAGCCATATATTTTAAAAGTATTTTTATTTAAAAATGTTCTTTAAATCTTTACTATCTAATATTTAAGCAGTGTGTGTAAAAATAATACAACAACATGGGTCCACATGGACCATAGCCACAGCACAAGGGTCCACATTTTCTGTTCTTATATACAGATGAATGAGTCACTTTCTACTCACTTTACTTAGAGACATTTATGACATGCATGACCATTTTGGAAGTCTGGCTAATAACATTTTACTGACTTGGGCTTCTGGGAAATTATTTCCAAGAGAAATTAAATGACACATGCTGGACAAGTATAAAACAAAAGTTTCTCTTTAAAAAAAGTTTATTTTACAGTATCTAAAATGGCTGAGATTTTAGGAAAGTCTAATCATACTTTGCATGTATGCCAGCTTTTTCTTCCTTTTTCTTCTGAGGTCAAAAGTTACTAATTTCTAAGACTTTGAAGAACTCTTCTGGGCATATTTGATATGATCTTCTGATTAAGGCAAGGATAATTTACTCTAGAAAAAATAGCATTTGTTAGCAGTTTTTAAACATTGATTCTGGAGAGTTTTTAAAATATGTATAATACATTCCTCCCAAATGTTGTACATTAGTAGCTTTCTCAAAGTTACCATAATACAGAGAGTGTCAAAAATGTATGCACATTTTAAGAAAGGAAAAAGCTACATTAAAATTATAGTACTCAAGTTACTCTAGTCACATTTGACTTCTGCAATTAAACAGATAGAAGCTGCAATATGTAAGATAAATGTTACTGGCATATAATATGGAATCTTGTACCTCTTTAATTAAAGAAGTCAAATGTGTCTTAAGTATTACAATTTTAATACAATTTTTTTCTTTCTTAAAATATGTATACAGATTTAACACCCTCTGTATACATGCATAATTGCAGCAATATTAGTTCAAAAACTACCGTACTCCACCCTGTGAATCGATTTACTATTTCTTAATAGGATCACAGT
>CAUYON010153935.1:0-18700 GCA_963573935.1 Arctocebus calabarensis
CCTCAGCCTCCCAAGTAGCTGGGACTACAGGCGCCTGCCACAGCGCCCGGCTATTTTTTTTTTTGTTTTGCAGTTCGGCCGAGGCCGGGCTTGAACCCGCCACCTTCGGTATATGGGGCCGGCGCCCTACTCGCTGAGCCATAGGAGCCGCCCTACTTTTTCTCTATTTTTGACCAACTTGGCTAATTCAAAACCCTTGTCTCCAAGCTCTGAAATTATTTCTTTTCCTTGGTTTAGTCTTTTGTTAAGACTTACCACTATATTTTGAAATTCCCCAAGTGATTTTCATTTCCAGAAGTTCTATCATATTTTCTGTTACAAATATCTGTTTCTTTTCTTTCTTTTTTTTTTTTTTTGAGACAGAGTCTCACTATGTTACCCTCAGTAGAGTGCTGTGGCATCACAGTTCACAGCAACCTCAAACTCTTGTGCTTAAGCTATTCTCTTGCCTCAGCCTCCTGAGTAGCTGGGCCTATAGATGCCCACCACAATGCCTGGCTATTTTTTGGTTGCAGTTGTCATTGTTGTTTAGCAGGCCTAGGCCTCGAACCCGCCAGCCTCAGTGCATGTGGCCAGTGTCTTACTCACTGAGCTATGGGTGCTGAGTCTAAATATCTATTTCTTAAGGGCATTTTCATTCGTGTCCTGAATTTTTATTTATTTATATATTTTTTGGTTCTTTGTGTTCGTTTTCAGCTTTTTCATTGATCCTATTTAGCTTGCTTGTAATCCATATTTTGAATTTCATATCTGACATAATTCAAGACAGATAGCTTTTCAGTATCTTAGCTGGCTCACCAGCTAAGAACGGACATTGGAGCCCAAGCTCTTCTACATATACGTAGAACAAATCCGATTGCCCTGCTATGGGCTGCAGTGAGACCAAGATACAAGTATATTGCACTCTCCCAAATCTTGCTCACACTGTTTGCCTGGAAGAGACCCTGCCCTTCAGGTCACAGGTGCCAGGTGCTGTTTTGGGAGTTTAAAGGTGAGCAGCCTGAGAAGGGACATGGAGACAAGGAACTCCCCTCCTCACACCACCCAATGCTGCAGACATAGCCACTTGTGTATCCAAGTATGAACTTTAGATGGGAGTTAGCTGCAGGACACCCAATGCTAGGCTTGTGGTAGGGTATGCCCCCAATAGTACTCTGTGTACTATACCTGAGTTTTGCACAGATGGTGCATCAGCTCGCTCTCCTTTTATGGATAGGCAGTAACTTTGATGCTTTCCCAATCTGCGAAACTTAGCCCCCAGGTTTCTACACAGCTGGAACCATAGTTGAGGCTCCCTTCTCCCACTCAGGCTGCAGCAGCCTTAGGGGCCCTCTGAATCCTAGGAAAACTGTGAGTCTCCCAGAGCTGGGGTATTCAGGGTATTATTCCCATCAGAGGAGAACGCAGCACACCAGATGGCCCCTTAACACAAAGGAGACCAGGGCAACACCTCCCCACCATTTGAGGCCTTCTGCTCTTCCTCCCATCTCTCACCACCCCCTGCTGAGGGGACCATGGCTATTTCTACTTGGGACTGACAAGGGTTCTATGTAGAACTAAGTGAAGGCACTTGGGAACAGCTGTCTCTCTTATAGGGTACCCACCATACCCAGGATTCCACACAGCTTGGAGCTTACTACTTTACCTCTTAAAAGCTGCAGCAATCCCTTTTGTGTGCCCCAAGGACAAAAGCTACTGCCTTCTCTGAGGGAAGATGGGGCTATCAGTCCTCTTCCCAAACTGCCCATCCCTTATGGAAAGAGCCTACCCTACCTGGAGGCAAGTCCCTGGCACAAACATATTCCCCACTGGAACATTTCAGCCATAGCCCAAAGCCAGTCTGGTAACACAGCAGTTTGAGCTGCCTCCACCACCTCTGCTTCAGCTGAGTCAGGGCGAGAGCTAGGCATCTGGGTGTTTTTGTGCCCCCAGAGGACAGATACCACTGTCACAAACAAGAGAGGGAGGCATGAGCAGGTTGCCCACAGCTGCCTGCCACTACTAATCTTGTCAAGAGAGGCCTGTATGTCCTGAGCATTCTTCCATAGGAGGAGATCACCCCAGCTCTCACTATCACAGCCAGGGCCTGAACTCAGGGAAAATCCTACAGTCTGTGAGGACTTGAGGACAAGTATGCCAGCCCAGTCTTGATCTGGTCCCCCCGAGGACTTGAGTACACTATCAAGGGACCTGGGAACTAGGGATTACCCAACCTAGTCCACTACCACTGGCACCTGAATACTCTCCCAGGGATCAGAGGTTCAACCGTCCTAAATTGCCAGCAACACTATAGTGGGTACTTAGCATGAGCCCTCACTGAAGTGAGCAGCAGAATTTCTTGCAGAGACCTGAAGGGCAGGGTCTCTTCCAGGCAAACAGTGTGAGCAAGATTTGGGAGAGTGCAATATACTTGCATCTTGGTCTCACTGCAGCCCATAGCAGGGCAATCGGATTTGTTCTACGTATATGTAGAAGAGCTTGGGCTTCCCTCTCCGTTCTTAGCTGGTAAGCCAGCTAAGTAAGATCTAACCAGCCCAAACTGCTGGGTGGGGTTGTGGCTTCAATAGCCCAGATTTAGCCTGAGGGTGGGGTGCTGCCCAGCTTCAAAGTCCCAAAGTAGCACCCTGGGCTTGTGATCAGAGGAATAGGGCTCTTCTTAGGAAGGCTGCACTGGCAAGAAGCTGCAGGGAGTGCAGTTGTTCAAGGCTCAGTCCTACAGAAGTAAGACGGAGGATGGTGGGTACTGCCCCAGATTGATGATGGAAAGCCAAATTTCTTTGCCCTTTCCTATTCAGGTGGGGCCTACAGCTAAGCCAAATCAATACCCAACTTAAGGGAGGGATACCACTTCAAACATTTTAACATTTGGAACATTTAAATCCTTAAAATGTTGGCTTGGTCCTGCTACCAGAAAGACTGGGGCTCCACTACCAAAGCAGTCAACATGGGTGAGAAACTGTGGAAAATGCTGTCGACTCATGTCTCAGTCTCAAAAGCAGCATACAGCAGGGTGGTGGTGACCTTCCAAGGGTGCAGGAGAATGCCTGGGTTCCTCCATCACTCCTTGGAGCTATGCAGTGACTACCGGCATGCCCATGATTCCCTGACATCTAGGATCTTAGAATGATCAATGCACTTAGCTCAGACATCTGTGGGATTCTGTGCAAGTTCTCTTTCTGGAACAATGTCTCTGTACAATCTCCAAGCAGTTCACTATGATAGGAACCTGTGTGAGTCAGGGAGTTCTCATGTGACTAAGATTATAAATGCTTGCCTTGGAGGGTGGAGCCCTGGGGTCTTCTTGCTTACTGTTTCACTGCATTCAGGAGTTTCTTCTGTCCATTGGCCAGTCCCTGGCCAAGCAAGTTACCCTGGACCCTATTCCTCCTCACTTTTGGTGCTTCCTGCCACTTTCCTGGTGAATCCTAAAATTTTCTCCTAGATGATCCATTCAAAATGTGAGAATCTGCTTACTATTCCTCGTTCTTCTTCCTGGAGAAGGCACACACTACCTGTATCTAGTCAGTCATCTTGATCTTTTTGCATACTTTTATTATGATGAGAGAACATACTCTGATTTTTTTTTTTTTTTGACACAGAATCTCACTATGTCACACTAGGTAGAGTGCCGTGGCATCACAGTTCACAGCAACCTCAGACTCTTGGGCTTAACTGATTCTCTTGCCTCAGCCTCCCAAGTAGCTGGGACTACAGGCACCCGCCACAACACCCGGCTATTTTTTGGTTGTAGTTGTCATTGTTGTTTGGCAGGACTGGGCTGGACTCAAACCCACCAGCTCTGGTGTATGTGGCTGGCGCCTTAACCACTTGATCTACAGGCACATTTTTGTTGCTACGAAATGATTAAAAATAATTTTATGGTTGGGGGTCACCACAACATGAGGAACTGCATTAAAGGGTTGCAGCATTCAGAAGGTTGAGAACCACTGCCCTAGGTAGAGTGCTGTGGCATCATAGCTCACAGCAACCTCCAACTCAGGCTCAAGTGATCCTCTTGCCTCAGTTTTTTTTTTCTATTTTTAGTAGAGATAGGGTCCTGCTTTTGCTCAGGCTGGTCTCGAACTCATGAGCTCAAGCAGTCCACCTGCCTCAGCCTCCCACAGTTCTAGGATAGGCTGCACAATATTTATTTTAAAAATGTAACTATGTTACAATGTTGTGACGGCTAGATGATATGAAATTTTCAGAACCTTCTATTATTGTTTGGGGATTGCTGTTATATATATGGCTCATCATTGACTGAAATATCATTATGCAGAGCATGGCTCTGTCTGTATATTAATATGTGTATATTAATGTATATAATGCCATGTGCAGAACATGGCATATATATAAAAATATACTTCAAGTATATTTAGAATGAGAGAAATAGAGAGGTTTGTTGGTTTGTTGATTTTGTTATTTAGATCTATCACCTTATTGAGGTTTTGTTTTCTAGTCCTATCAACCACTAAAAGATATGTGTTCAAACTTCCTACCATAGTTATGGATTTGTTTATGTCTCCTTTAGGTTCTATTAATTTTTACTTTACATATGTTATGGGTGCATATAGCTTTACAATTTGTTATATTCCCCTGGTTGATTTTTTGTTACTATTTCTTTAACTGCTATTTATTTATTTTTATTATTTCATTATGAAAAGTTTCAAACATATACAAAAGTAGAGACTGATATAATGAAGTGCATGTGCTATATCACTTGGCTTTAACAATTATCAACTCAATGACAATTTTGTTGTTATCCCTTCTCCTATGCACTATCCCCTGCTCTGGTGGGATTAGTTTGAAGCACATTCCAGGTATCATGTATATTCATCCTTATATACTTTGGTATATATTTCCAAAGGAAAAGGATTTTTAAAAAATAAGCACAATACTATTCTTTTCTTTTCTTTCCTTCCTTCCTTTTTTTTTGAGATAGTCTTACTCTGTTGCCCTCAGTAGAGTGCTATGGCGTCACAGCTCACAGCAACTTCCAGTTCCTGGGCCTAGGCGATTCTCTTGCCTCAGCCTCCTGGGTAGCTGGGACTACAGGCACCTGCCACAATGCCTGGCTATTTTTTGTTGCAGTTGCCACTGCTGTTTTAGCTGGCTGGGGCCAGGTTCAAACCTGCCACCCTCGGTATATGGGGCTGGTGCCCTACCCACTGAGCCACAGGCACTGCCCACACAATACTATTCTTACATGTTAAAAATGAGCAATAATGTCTTAATATCAAGTATCAAATTATAATTCAAAGTTTTTCAGTTATCTCAATTTTTGTTGTAATCAGAATTCAAACAAAATCATCTATTGCATTTGCTTAATTTGTTTCTTAGTCTCTTTGAATCTATAGGTTCCTTTCCCCTCTATTTTTTCTTAGAATTTATTCATAGATTAAACTTGATCCTGGAGAATTTTCCACATTCTGGATTTCACAGTTTGCCTCCCTGTGAAGTCATTAACATGTTCCTCCGTCCCTGAATTTTCTGTAAGCTAATGGTTAGATTTAGAGGTTCAATGAGATTCATGAGGGATGTTTTTGGTGGAAGTATCTCATGTTGGTGATGTGTCTTCTGTTAAATGAGATCAGAATGTTGTTGCTCTCTTTTTGTGCTACTGAAACTGGCTTATGAGATGTTCCCATTGCAGATCAGATACAGTAATCACACTTTACTCTGGCTTTCCCACTGAATACTGCTTTAAAAACCTTTCTAGAACACATTCAGCTGCTATTTTTAGATTCTGGAAAGTAATTTGGAGCAGAAAAAAATGGGAGTAAAGACACGAATTTAAACATTGATGAGAATGGTGGTGATCCTACCAATGGTTTCCCCTCTTGGAGCCCTAGGAAACCAGAGACATTGAGAGGAAAGAGGAGCTCAGGAGAGCAATCCGTAAAGTTGTTTATGAACTCCTGTGGGGATACCCAAGCTGCAAATGCATGGATTTGGTCCTAATTGGCACATCAAAGATGCTGAGCATTGAACTCTCAGGTAGACCACTGGGAGGTGCATATGCAAGACAAAACCAGGTAGCACTGCATAAACAGTGTGAAAACCATTGCAACTACAGCCCACAGAGCCAGTAGAACCTTGTGGCCTGATCCAGCCAGCCCATTTGCCTGCTAAAACACAAATATAAGCGTTCTTCTTAGGATTTAAATGAGACCTAGAGTGTCATACATAATAATCAAAATATTCAGAATATAATCCAAAATTACTTGCTTTGTGAAGAACCAGGGAAACCTCAACTTGTATGGGTTAAGGCAATCAACAGACATCAAGGTAATTCATGATTTTCTCATTATGAGCTATTCTTTTCTATCTATTGTCATGTTTTGTCTGATATCACTACAGCTACCTCAGCTTTCTTGTGGTTGGTATTTGCAGGCCAATCTCTTTCCATCTCCTACTTTCAACCTTTTTACACATCTAAATTAAAGTGTTTCAGTCTTCACCAGGAAATAGAGATAATGATGTGCTTATACTGGGGAAATGAGAAACATCAGCTTGGCCATTTTTTCTCTGTTTGTGCTTGCCTTATTAGCATTCACTTCACCCCATGGATCCTTTGTAAAGATTCTCTCAAACCATTTTTACATATTAGGATTAGTTTAGCTAAAATTAGATAATGTTATGCATAAATACATTTAGCCTTCATCTTACTCTGTGTTGCTACTATGGATAACTCAATACCCGTGACTGGGTAATTTATAAAGAACAGAAAGTTATTTCTCTCACAGATACAGAATCTGAAACTCCTACATCAAGTGCTAACAGGTTTGCTGTCTGGTGAGGGCCGAATCTCTACTTCCAAGGTGGTGCCTTGTTGCTGAGTCCTCTGGAGGTGAGTAACTCTTGAGTCCTCACATAACAAAAGGTGGAAGGGCAAGAGAACACTGCCTTCAAATGCAAGCCTATAAGGATGCTAATCCTGGGGCCAGCGCCTGTGGCTCAGTGGGTAAGGCACTGTCCCCATATACTGAGGGTGGTGGGTTCAAACCCAGCCCTGGCCAAACTGCAACAAAAAAATAGCCTGGCGTTGTGGTGGGTGCCTGTAGTCCCAGCTACTTGGGAGGCTGAGGCAAGAGAATTGCCTAAGCCCAAGGAGTTGGAGGTTGCTGTGAGCTGTGACGCCATGGCACCCTACCAAGGGTTAATAAGTGAGACTCTGTCTCAAAAAAAAAGGATGCTAATCCCATTTGTGAGGGTGGCTCTCCCATGACTTTATCGCCTCCCAAAGGCCACACCTCTTAATTACATTGAGGATTAAGTTTCAACATGAATTTTGGAAAGAACGCTATTCCATCATTCAAACCATAAGCAACCCCTCAACAGGTCAGCTGCAAAATGAAAAGCCAAGGACTGTGAGAGAATACTACTGGCAGGCCATTTTGTGAAACTCCTCCTCTTGCTCAAGAATCCTCTAGGCTTTGTGTATGGCCATCTGATACATGGATCCAGGGAAGGTTCTGGTAAACTTGCACATAAACATTAGTGAAGCTGAAGCTTAAAGTTTTCTTTGGGTTATAAAAATTGTAGGTAGATATTTTAACATTTTCTTATAGGACCAAATGAAGCATATTGCATCTCCCCTAGGTGTACAAACCTCATTTTGGGGATCATTAATAGCCACTCTGCTGCAAAGATGACCTATAAATAGGGTAAATAGAAGAAAGGAGCCTCACCACATATGAGTATAGTCAGACAAAGTGACAGTCTGCTTCCCTCTTCCTTCTTCCTACCACAACCCTACCTACCACAACAGTCCTCAGTGTAGGGAAGAGGGAAGGGAGAGCAAGAGAGAAGGAAATCCCCTACTCTGTTCCATGCTGGGGGCTCTTCCTGGCCCTGGGAGAAGACAGCATTGGGTGAAATCAAAGACTGAAGCTTAGAAACCAGCATGACTGAATCTTAATCATTAAACTGAGACTATGTTACTGAAGGAGACTGGAAACTTGTAGGAATGGACTGAGATGTTATTGAGACAATTGCAAAGTGGGAAAGGAAAGATCAACACAGAATGACAACCACATTAAAACACAAAAATCACAGGAAATGTCATATTTTGTGACTTCGGGGATAAGTACAAAGAGTAGAGGGTGAAGAAACCATGGAGAAAACTGGGTCAGGTTAATGGTGGGAGGCGTGGAAGTGGTGTCACTATGGAGTATAACAAAGGACTTCAGATGGACTGTGTGGTCAGGCCTGCCAAGGGCCATGGCTAACATGGCACACAGGCAAGTGGTAGGCGTCATCTAATTATCCAGCCACAAATTTCAAGGTCAAATCTGGGCTGTACCACTTTAACTATGTTGCTTAACCTCATTGAGCCTCAGTTTCCCCAAATGTAAGGTGGGAATGATAACCATACCTGTTTTATAGTAGAGGTAAATAAAGGTATACTGGCACATATTAGGTACTCTAGCAAATGGTACTTAGTGTTATCATGGTCATAATCCTGTTCACCATCATCTTCTTCATCATCAGCTAGATAGAAGTTGTTTCTCTTTCTGCTGAAGGTGAAGCATTTTGTAAACCCTTCACTTGTTCTGCTAAAAATTTTACATCTTAAAAGAAGGTATTGGGAGACTATGCATGTGTGGGAGAAGGAGGTATTATGGGGGAAGGGAGTATAGGGGGTAAATCTCTATACCGTCCTCTCAATTTTGCTGTGAATCTAAAACTTCTCTCTCTTTTTTTTAAACTTAAAGTGACATGGATGTACCTTTTTATTTATTTATTTATTTATTAAATCACAGCTGCGTACATTAGTGCAATCAAGGGGTACAATGTGCTGGTTTCATATACAGTCTGAAATGTTTTCATCAGACTGTTTAACATAGCCTTCATGGCATTTTCTTTTTTTTTTTTCCAGTGGTAAGACAGAATTTATTTACAGAAAACACTAAAGCTCCTGGTAGAGAGAGAGAACTCAAGTGGGGAGAGGAAAAGCTCTCTCCGTTTCTCTCCCAGTCTTTCCCTGTCTCCCCTTTAGGCTTTTAGTCTCGGGGATATAGGTGTATGGGTTCCTTGGCCAGGAAACAAATGAACACAGTCCCTTCTGCCCGGGGCAAGGTGAATGAATGTATCAATGAATGAACACAGTCCCTTCCCCCAGGGCAAAGTGAATGAATGTATCAATGAATGGACACAGTCTATTCATGGAATTGAGGCCTAGGAAATTCACAAGAAATTGACCTAGGCATAGGAAATGGGGATTCCACATCTAGTCCTAAGTGTAAAGTGAAGGAGACACCAAGGCACAGGTGTCTCCTCGGCAGTTGTCCGACCTTTTTGGCTATTGGAGCCTCTGGTGGGGGTTGGAGCCTCCTTGCCTGTCATCCAGCCCTAAAACTTCTCTTAAACAATTAATCTTTAAAAAACAAAACAAACAGAAAAGAGGGTAGTGGCTGCCTTTATAGAATTACTACATCATAATGGGCACTGTGCAAAAGCATTTCTCACATAATTGCCACGTTAACCCTGCAAGGTGAATTCTGTCTACATTTTACAGATTAGAATTATCACTGAGGTTTAGAGATTTTTTTTTTTTTTGAGACAGAGCCTCAAGCTGTCACCCTGGATAGAGTGCAGTGGCATCACAGCTCACAGCAACCTCCAATTCCTGAGCTCAAGTGAGTCTTCTGCCTCTGCCTCCCAAGTAGCTGGGACTACAGGCGCCCGCCACAATGCCCGGCCATTTTTTGGTTGCAGCTGTCATTGTTGTTTGGCAG
Organism: Arctocebus calabarensis; assembly: GCA_963573935.1. Taxonomy (NCBI): domain Eukaryota; kingdom Metazoa; phylum Chordata; class Mammalia; order Primates; family Lorisidae; genus Arctocebus; species Arctocebus calabarensis. The sequence continues at coordinate 9,741 of CAUYON010153935.1, forward strand.
GCCCAGGCTGGATTCGAACCCGTCAGCTCAGGTTACGTGGCTGGCGCCTTAGCCGCTTGAGCCACAGGCACTAAGCCAGGTTTAGAGATATTAACCAAGTTGCTCAAGGTCACACAACTTGTTAGGGACAGAGCTATGCTATTTCCATTATACCATAATGCCTCCCACTGAGTATGGATCTCATTCTGGAGAATGTGTTGATAATATGGAAGTATAGATAGTACTAAAAAAAGTGACTATTGACAATAAGTTGAAATTTTAATGTTAAGAACTAAAAGCAATCATCAATATACCCTTGATTTTAGTTGAGTGGGTAGAATCCTTATGTAAAGGCTTGAGTTTGAAAGCAGTGTTCTCTTGCCCTTCCTCCTTCTGTTATGTGAGGACTCAGAGTTACTCGCCTCCAAAGGACTCAGCAACAAGGCACCACCTTGGAAGCAGAGATTGGGCCCTCACCAGACACTAAACCTGTCAGCACTTAATGTAGGAGTCTCAGACTCTGTATCTGTGAGAGAAATAACTTTTTGTTCTTTATAAATTACAGTCTCGGGTATTTGGATTTCAAAACGTTCAGAGGTGGGTGGGAAGACAGTTTTAAGACTTATTTTGCTTTTTAGAAAGTTGTCCTTTTTCCTTTGGCTACTTTTAAGATTTTATCTTTGATCTATTGCAGTTTCCCTATGAAATGCTTGTATGTGTCTTTTGTGTGTGTATGAGCATGTGTGTGTATTTATTCTGTGTGTGGTTCACAGAATTCCTTGGATATCTTTATTAAGTTTATGAAAATGCTCATCCATAATTTCTTCAGATATTACTTCTGCCCCATTTTTTCTCTCTCTCTCCTTCTGGGACTTAAATGTATATTAGACATTTTCAATGTGTCCTGCATGTTTGTTCTTTTCTCTATTTTTCTTTTTTCTCTCTGTGCTTTGATTTGGGTGCTATGTATTTAATTAAATGTCTTCTAATTCACTTATCCTGCTTCTGTTGATATTAGTGCCAGTTCTAGATTTTTCATTTACAGATTGAAGTTTCCTGATAAAATTCTCCACCTTATCATCTATTTTCTCCATTTTCTTCAACACATGAATCATGGTTATTTTAAAGTCCTTGTCTGTTAACTCAAATTTATGGATCCTATGAATCTGTTTCTATGGTTGGCTTTTTTCTTATGGCACAAGTAATTTTAAATTAAATGTTGGACATTGTAAACAAAAATTGTAGAGAGTCTGAATCATGCTCATTTTCTTTTCCTTTAGAAAGTGTTCATCCTTTTCGCAGAACTTTTTTCTGCTAGCAGATAGAATGAGTGATCATCTTAACCCAGAGGCTGAGCTAGTTAAAGTTGTGTTGCAGTTTGGTAATGTTTGGGCTGGTTTGGTTCTTGTTTGTCCCCAGAGCAGAACCTTCCAGAACCTGCCCAAATAACCATGGCCCTAACCCTGGAGAGTTCTTAATGTTGCTCTTTGTGTCTACATCTTCAGTAGACTCTAGAAAATGTTTCTTTGATTTTTAGAGATTTTTCTCTTAGGTTTTTAGCTTACCACCCCATGCAGCAGCTTCTTCACCAGTCTTGATACTTTTGTTCTACATATGCCAACCCAACTCATTCTCTGCTCTGCCTTCAGATTGACTAGAAAATAAAACTTTTATCTCATAATGTTACTCTGCTAATTAAAATCAGTCAAATACTTCCTATCACTTTCAGGATAAAGTCCAATCACTTTAGCATAGTTTATGGGGTCCTGCATGATTGCAACCTAGATTACTTTTTTCATCTCCCAAAAAGTTACTCTTCTGCTTTCATTCTATAGTCCGCAACACCACATTATTCATATTCCTTAGTCACCCAACTCTCTTTTTTTCCTTGCCCTTTGAATATGCTTGTTCCTGTGCTATGAATCACTTTTCCTTCCCTTTCCTCCAGGTCTAACATTAATCTTTTTTTTTTTTTTGAGACAGAGTCTCAGTTTGTTGCCCCCGGTAGAGTGCTGTGGCATGTTAGTTCACAGCAACCTTAGACTCAGACTCAAGCAATTCCCTGGCCTTAGCCTCCCAAGTAGCTAGGACTACTACAGGTGCCCTCCATAACACCTAGCTCTTTTTGGAGATGGGGTCTTGTTCTTGTTCAGGCTGGTCTCAAACTCCTGAGATCAGGCAATCCACCTGCCTCGGCCTCACATAGTGCTGTGATTACAGGTGTGAGCCACTGTGCCGAGTCCATAACACTAATCCTTTTATTTTTATTTTTATATTTTTGAAACAGAGTCTCACTTTGTCACTGTGGGTGGAGTGCCATGGCATTATAGCTCACAGCAACCCCAAACTCTTGGGCTCAAGCAATCCCTCTTGCCTCAGCCTCCCAAGTAGCTGGGACTACAGGTGCCTGCCACAACATCTGGCTATTTTTAGAGATGGGGTCTCACTCTTGCTCAGGCTGGTCTCAAACTCCTGAGCTCAGACTCCTTGCCTCAGCCTCCGAGAGTGCAGGGATAATAGGCATGAGCCACCATGCTCGGCCCATAACACTGATCCTTTAAAATTCACTTCATATGTTATTTCCTCTAAGGTTTCACAGTCTTGTCTTACTTCCCTTCACTTGTCCTGCTGTGCATCCTTAGAGAGGTTAAGATTAGGTTTCTCTTCTCTGAGCTTTCCCAGAACACAGTCCTTTACCTTAATCATAGCACTTTTCATAATGTAATATAAATGTCTTCTCAGCTGTCTTTCTCACTAGACTATAAAGTCCATGAGGATAGGAACCAAGTTCGTCATGCCAACCACCATTGCCTCAATACCTAACCCATACGGTAATCGGTTAACATTTGCTGGTTAAATAAATGAGTGAATGAAAACATGAAGGCAAGGACATATAAGCAAGGGCAAATACATAGAGGGTGGCATAGCTAATTATGAACAGCGACATGAAAAAGTTCTAAATGACCTGAGGCTTGCAAAAAATGCTGAAAATAAACAAACAAATTCTCAGAGAATTTGTATTTAGAGCAGCAGGGAGTAAGAAGATTAAGAAAGATAATATACCTGGTGCTATGAAAGGATGATGCAGTCTGATGGATGGCATAGAGAAGGAATAACTCTCCAGCTTTTATTGTGCTTCTTTTCCCTATGATTGAGAAACTGTGGAGAAAAGAGATGTCCTGCAGAAGAGGAAGTAGGCAAAGGACCTCGGAGGAATAAAAAAAGACAGTAGAAGTAGACAACATTGTAATGAAGCCTGGCTCTGACACTATTGTGCGTGGCTTTGGTTAAGTCACATAAATAATTCTCTGAGCCTCAGTTTTTCCCATGTGTACAATGAAGATATACCTAATGTGCCAGGTAAGGATATGAATAATGAATAGTAGGTGGTTGAAACTTAATATACTGCAGAGGATGCTTTTTTCTTATAGAGAATAAGGTAATTAAAAAAAACAAACTTCATATTGATACAAAGTAAGATTATTACAAGCATACAAGCATTGATACAAAGTTTATACTTTTTTTTTTTTTTTGGAGACAGAGTCTTATTCTGTTGCCCTGGCTAAAGTGCAGTAGCATCAGCATACTCACTGCAACCTCAATCTCCAGGCTAAAGAGATCCTCCTGCCTCTGCCTACTGAGTAGCTGGGACTAACAGGTGTGTGCCACTATGCCTGCTACTTTTTTTCTATTTTTAGTAGAGATAGTGTCCCATTCTTGCTCAGGTTGGTCTCAAACTTCTGACCACAAGCAATCTTTCTGTCTCATCTCAGCCTGTCAGAGTGTGAGGATTACAGGTGTGAGTCATTGCACCTGGCCATAAAAAGTTTTTAAATACTTGCATAAAAGAGGAACTAGCTGGAGCACACACATACGCACATGCACATATCTCGAACTAATTTCCTTTCTTTCTTTGATAGGGTAAATTAGACAGGTTGGATTAGATTACTAAATTGGTTGATAGTAAAACAGTGCAGGGCAGTGCCTGTGGCTCAAAGGAGTATGGCACTGGCCCCATATGGCAGAGGTGGCAGATTCAAACCCAGCCCCGGCCAAAAACAACAACAACAACAAAAAGCTCAGATAGTAAAACAGTGCTTCTGTTCAGTAAGCATTGGACAAGTGGAGAAATAAGAGTTTTAAAAAATGTTTTAAAATGTACATAACAAAAAATTGACCATTATAATATGTACAATTCAGTGGCATTAAATAGATTCATGATGTTGTGAAGCCATTATCCATTTCCAGAACTTTTCATCATCCCAAACCAGAAAATATAATTCATTATTCCTTCCTACAGCCCCTAGTAATCGCTATCCTGCTTTCTGTCTCTGTGGATTTGACTAATATAGGCATTTCATATGGGCAGAATCATACACTATTTGCCCTTTCATGATTGGCTTACTTCATTTGGCATGTTCTCAAGGTTTGTCCATATTGTAGCATGTATCAGAATTTCATTCCTTTCTTTAAGGCTGAATAATATTCCATTTTTTCCTATAACACATTTTGCTTATTCATTTATCATTTGATGGACACTTGGGTAACTTTCACTTTTCAGCTATTATAAATATGCTACGAATGGAATGACTACTTAACTAATTAGATGTATTGGCAGCTGGGTGAATGATTGTGTTCAAAGGGTGCTGATAAGTGAAATGATGGCATTCTTGAAGGAAGTTTTTAGTGGTTTGCCACAGGGGTCTTCCTCAAGCCTTCTCTCACTCATTAATTTTTCCAAGGAGATACAGAAAATATGACTGGCTTATTTGTATCACAGTAAACACAAACATGGAAGAATAGTGTACATATATATACTATATAACACACCTATATTAGATAGCAAGGTTACAACTCAAAGGGATTGTTGAGTTAGAGAGACTGACTGAATCAAGGAAGATGCTTTCACAGGAGCAAAATGTAAGGACATATACTTGAGTTCAAAAAACCAGCTGCGTAAGGACAGCTGGAGAATGCTGTCACTTTAAGAGAGTAAAGTGAATATATGCCAATAATGTTAATTGTTCCCCGCAACATTAAGTTAATGTTAGACTACATTAGTGGAAATGCAATATCTAAAGAAGAGATTGGAGGTTGCTGTGAGCTGTGATGCCACAGCACTCTATCCAGGGCAACAGCTTGAGGCTCTGTCTCAAAAAAAAAAAAATTAAGAAGAGATAATACTTTACTTTACTGTATCCCACACCTAAGGCATTTGTGTGCATTCCCAAGCCATACATCTAAGAATGCAGAACAGTATAATATGAACTTTATTGTTATACTGCCCTACTTCAATTTTCAGTTTCATTATTTCCAAGTCTATGACTTTGGGCAAGTGACTTAGCCTCTCTGTGTCTCAGTTTCCTCACCTGTCACTATCTCAAGTGGAGATAGTAACAGAATTGTTGTGATGATTAAATGAAGTAACATGAAATAAGTACTCCATAAATATTAGTTTTTAAAATGATGTAGACAAATTGGAATATAGTCAAAGATAAGTAACCACTTATTCCTTCATTCTGCAAATATTTATTAATCACCATCACTGTCATAGGAGGATCATTTGAAGAAACTAGGGGTATTTAGCCTACTGATGCCATAATGTGGAGAATATGATAGCTATCTTTGAATATTTGTGGAAGAAGCATTAGTCTTTTTCTGAATAGCTTCATGGAATAGAACTAGAATTAATGTGTGGAAGGCACACATTTTAGATAAATGTAAGAAAAATTGAATTGGCTTCATTAACTATCATTGTGGCTATCTAAGTAGCGGCTAGACAAAGATTTTGTGAGAGTGTTTTAAAGGCGATTATAGCACACATGAGTGATGATTTCTAAAGATCCTTAATTATTTCAGACCGGAAGAGTCTATGATGATATAAAAGAGAGTCTATGATGATCTTTCCTACTTTGGAGATTGTATGAGGTACATATACCTCCTACTTGCTTCCAATTATTTCATCAAACCACATTTGGAGAATAAGTTGGTGTCAAATGCAGGTTGATTTGGAAAACTTCAGTCATTTCTTTCTCAGCTATTTAGTTTACAAGTGACTCTTTTGTAGCCAGATTACTCAGAGATCCCTAACCTCTACTCTAACTCCTCAGTATAATTACTGAAGAAAATGTTGGCCTGGACTTTCTGTTATACAGAGGACTGAGAGAAGTCTGATGAAGTATAAAAGAAAATTTCAAAATGTTCCTAACTGCTTCTTAAAACAAGTATCATTTCGGGGAAAACAGTAAACTCAAAATTTTAATCATAGATTCAAGAGTGGCAGCTGAGAATAAAACATAAGGTTTGGTAAAGTTTATAGAAGCATCCAGAATGAATAATAAAGCTTTCTGCTTTTTTTTTTTTAAAAAAAGATTTCTACTTTTACAGATTTTTATAGAATCGTGCTTAGGAATTCATAGGCTGTAGCTGCTGTAATGAGAAAGCTTGAGCCAGGGAAGTTTGACATAGTAAATGATCTTTTTCTTGGTCATTTGAGATAAAATGTGAAACAGAATGAACCAAAACAGAAAGTTTCACAGAAAAATGTATTATATATTATTTTTATAACTTCCTTAAAAGTAAGGATACCTGCTATGGTTTTGGCTATGGATTGTCTCCACCAAAACTCATGTTGAGGCTTGGTCCCAGGGCAACAATGTTGGCAGGTGGGATCTTTAAGAGGTGGGACCTAATGGGAGGCACTTGGGACATGGGACTCTGCCTTTATGGGTGGACTGGTACCATTCTTACAGAAGTGAGTTCTTGTTCTCACAGGACTGGATTAGTTCTCATAAGAGCAGGTTGTTATAAAGCAGGTCGGCTTCTTTTGTCCCCTCTGCCTTTTTCACACCTCTTGCACTTCCCATCCTGAAGAACCAAGAGCTACATGAACCTCATTTAAAATTCTTTATAAATTACCCAGGCTTAGATATTCTGTTATAGCAATAGAAAATTGACTAAGACAATACCCTAAAGACAAGAGCACTATGCAAATCCACTTAATAAATGAATAAATTGTAACTAGACTATGTCCCTTAGAGGAGACAGTTGGAATATGTCAACATATTGTGTTGAACTCACAGTCAACATTACCCTCAATGGTGAAAAACCGAAAGCATTTCCTCTAAGATCAGGGACAAGATAAGGATGCCTCATTGCACTGCTCTTCTCTGTAGTACTGGAAACCCCAGCCAGAACAATTAGGTGAGGGGGAAAAAGGCATCCAACTGGGAAAGAATGATGATAAATTGAACTTATTTCAGATAATAGACAATAGAGTGATAGGTATAGAAAACTATAAAGATTACCAAAAACTGTTCAAAGATGTGTATGAATTTAATAGTTTCAGGTTACAAAATCAGCATACAAAAATCAGTAGTATTTCTATACACTAACAAGGAGCTATTTGAAAAATAAATCAAGAAAACAATACCACTTACAATATTTTTAAAAATTGAAAATATTTAGGAGTAAATTTAATTAAGGTGGTGAAAGACCGATACGCTGAAAACTATACAAAATGATGAAATAATTAAATATGCAATAAGTGGAAAGGTATTCAGCATCTGTGGAGTGAAACATTAATATCTATCTTACACAAAGAAAATTTACATTTTAAATGCAATCCCTATTAAAATTTCAATAACATTTTTCATGGAAATAGAAAATTATTCTAAAATTCATATGGAACCACAGAAGACCCAGAATAGCCAAAGAGATACTGAGCAAAAAGAAAAAGCAGGAGACATCATGCTACCTGACTTCAACATATACCACAAAGCTATAGCAATCAAAACAGCATGGTATTGGCATAAAAATAGACACATTAACCAGTGGAATAGAATATAGAGCCTAGAAATAACCCACAGATTTACAGTTAATTTAACAAAGATGCCAAGAACATATAATGGGAAAGGGAAGTCTCTGTAATAAATAGTGTTAGTAAAACTAGATATTCACATACAGAAATATAAAATTGGATACTTAACTCACACAATATACAAAAGTCAACTAAAAATGGATTAAAGACTTAAACGTAAGATCTGAAACTCTAAAGCTCCTAGAACAGAACATAGGGGAAAATCTGTATGACATTGATCTTGGCAATGATTTTTTTTTGATATGACCCCAAAGCACAGAAAACAAAAGTAAAAATAAATAAAATGGTATTGCATAAAACTAAAGAGCTTCTGCACAGCAAAGGGAATAATTAACATAGTGAAGTGACAACTCACAGAGTGGCAAAAATATTTTCAAACTATTTAGGTTAATATCCAAAATGTACATAGTATGTGTATAAGAAACTCAAACAACTTATAATAGCAAGAAAAATAACCTGATTTAAAAATTGCCAAAGGACTTGAATAGACACTTCCTTTTCTTTCCTTTCCTTTCCCTTTTCCTTTCCCCTTTCCTTTCCTTCCTTATTTATTTATTTATTTATTTTTTTTTTTGAGACAGAGTCTCACTCTGTTACCTAGGCTAGAGTGCTGTGGCATACAGCCTAAATCACAGCAACCTCAAATTCCTGAGTTTGAGCAATCCTCTTGACTCAGCCTCCCAAATAGGTGGGACCACATGTGTCTACCACAACATCTCGTTAATTTTTCTATCTTCAATAAAGATGGGGTCTCACTCTTGCTCATGCTGGTCTAAAAAAAAAAAAAAAGCTCTTGAACTCAGGGGATCCTCCTACCTTGACCTCCCAGAGTGCTAGAATTATAGGTGTGAGCCATTCTGCCTCACTGAATAGACATTTCTTAAAAAGGCCAACAGGTTCATGCATATGAACCAAAAAGTTTATGAAAAATTCTCAACATCATTAATCAATCAGAGAAATGCCATTAAAATTATAATGAAACATCACCTCATATCTTGTTAGAAAGGCTTTTTTTTTTTTTTTTTTTTTTTTTTTTTTGTCAGTGCAAAAAGCTGTCACCCGGGTTTGTGTGGTATGGCATCAAAGCACAAAGCAACCACCA
>CAUYON010153936.1:0-14042 GCA_963573935.1 Arctocebus calabarensis
AAAGATGGAGACTTTACCTCTTTTGTGTTTACATGGATGGAGCTGGAACATATTCTTCTTAGCAAAGTATCTCAAGAATGGAAGAAAAAGTATCCAATGTACGCAGCCCTACTATGAAGCTAATCTATAGCTTTCATATGACGGCTAAAACCCAGTTATAGCACAAGAAATGGGGAAAGGGGCAAGGGAGGGGAGGGAGGAGGAGCATGGGTGGAGGAGGCTGATTGGTGGGATCACACCTGTGGTGCATCTTAGAAGGGTATAGGTGAAAATTACTAAATGTAGAATATAAATGTTTTCATATAGTGATTAAAAGGCCATGAAGGCTATGCTAAACAGTTCAATGAAAATATTTCAGAATGTGTATAAAGTCAGCACATTGTGCCCCATGATTGCACCAATGTATACAATTATAATTTAATAAAAATTAAAAAAATTATAAGCCAATTGTGTAAATATATAAGATGAAGATGAAAATTCTAAAAGATATTATGTAAATACATTTTTAAAATTTCTTTTTTTTTAATTGTTTGGGATTAATTGAGGGTACAAAAAATTAGGTTATACTGATTGCCTTTGTTAGATAAAGTCCATCTTAAATTGTGTCCTGCCCCCAAGTGGTGGTGCCATGCACTGTGACCCCCAACCTCCTCCTACCTTCCTTCTTCCCACTTGCTCATTCCCCTCCTCCCCCCTTTTAGCTCATCTACTGCCTTAATATTAGAATAGTGTACATTGGATTCTTGTTTCTTTATTCTTGTGATGTATTCCGCCTCCATCTGGGTTAATACAAAAGATGTAAAGTCTCCATCTATTTTAGTGGCTGAACAGTATTCCAATAGTATACACACACCACAGCTAGTAACTAGGTTGGTGGGCATTTCAGCTGTTTCCACATTTTGGCAATTGTAAATTGAGCTGTGACAAACTGTCTAGTGAAAATGTCCTTATGATAAAAGGATTTTTCTTATTCTGGGTAGATGCCTTGTAATGGGATTGCAGGATCAAAGGGAGATCTAGTTTAGATTCATTCCAATTCATAATATGCAAATATCTTTTCCCATTCTAAAGGTTGTCTGTTTGCTTTGGTTTGTATTTCCTTAGGTATACAGAAGGTTTTCAGTTCAATTAAGTCCCATTTGTTTATTTTTGTTGTTGCAATTGTTTATTTTTGTTGTTGCCACAGAAGTCTTATTCATAAGATCTTTCCCCAGGCCTACATCTTCAAGTGTTTTCCCCAGGCCTACATCTTCAAGTGTTTTCCCTATACTTTCTTCAAGGATTTTTGTTGTTTCATGCCTTAGATTTAAATCTTTAGTCCATCTTGAATCAATTTTTGTAAATGACAAAATGTCTGGGTCCAGTTTTAGTCTTTTACATGTGGTCATCCAGTTCTCCCAACACCATTTGTTGAATAGAGATTCTTTTCCCCAGTATGTTCTTGTTGGGTTTTCAAAGACCAGGTGGGTGTAAGAGGTTAGTTTCATCTCATGGTTTTCTATTCAGTTCCAAACATCAAAGTCTCTAATTTTGTGCCAATATAATGTTCTGATCACTATGGCCTTGTAGTATAGCCAAAAATCTGGTAGGGTGATACCCCTGGGTTCGTTATTATTACTAAGAATTGCCTTAGCTATACAGGGTTTATTCTGCTTCTGTACAAAATGAAGAATTATTTTTACCAAAATTTGAAAGGATGATGATGGTATTTTAATAAGGATTGCATTGAATCTGTAGATTGCTTCGGGAAGTATAGACATTTTAACAGTGTTGATTCTTCCCAACCATGAGCATGGTAAGTTTTTCCATTTGTTAATGTCTTCCTATTTCTTTTTTTTAGGATTTCATAATTTTCTTTGTAGAGGTCCTTCACCTCTTTTGTTAGGTATTTTCCTAGGTATTCCATTTTATTTGAAACTACTGTGAAGGGAATTGTGTCCTTGATTAGCTTCTCATCTTGGATGTTATTGGCATATACAAAGGCTACTGATTTGTGGACATTGATTTTATATCCTAAGACACTGCTATATTTTTTTTATCAGTTCCAGGAGACTTGTGCTTGAGTCTTTGTGGTTCTCTGAGTATAAGATCATATTGTTTGGAAAGAAGGAGAGTTTGATCTCCTCTACACCCATTTTGATGCCCCTTCTTTCCTTCTCTTGCCCAGCTATATTGGCTAGAACTTCCATTCCTATGTGAGTAGTAGTGATGATATAGGACAATATTGTCTGGTTCCATTTCTAAATGGAAAAGATTTCAGTTTTACTCCATTCAATATAATATTAGTGGTGGGTTTGTCACAGATGGCTTTGATCAGATTCAGAAATGTGCCCCCTCTGCCTATATTCTTAAGGTTTCTAATTAGAAAAGGATGCTAACTTTTGTTGAATGCATCTTCTGTGTATATTGAGAAGATCATATGGGTCTTTGTTTTTGCTTCTGTCCATAAGGCAAATTACATTTATGGACTTGGGCATGCTGAACCAGCCTTGCATCCCTGGGATAAAACCTATTTAATCATGATGAATGTTTTTTTTTTAATTTGTAGCTATAATCTATTGGCTAGGATTTTATAGAGAATTTTTGCATCTATATTCATGAGTGAGATTGGTCAGAAATTCTATTTTTTAGTTGGTCTTTTCCTGATTTTGGTATCAAGATAACGTTTGCTTTATAGAATGTGTTAGAGAAGATTCCTTCCTTCTCAATTTTTTGGAATAGTCTCTGGAGTATGGGTACAAACTCTTCTTTCCAAATCCAAGGTTTGATTGGATTCTGGTATGAAGTTGTCTATGCCAGGGCATTGTTTTGTTGGGAGATTTTTTATTGTTTCTTCAATCTCAGTTCAGTTATCAAAATCAATCTGTTCAAGAGGTCTATTTCTTTTTGATTAACTCTAGGGAGAGGGTGTGATTTCAGGTATATTTTCATTTCCTCCATATTGTCAAATTTCTGGGCGTAGACTTCCTTGTTCTCAGAGATCATCTCTTGTTTCTCTCTGACATCTGTTATTATGTCCCTTTTATCATTTCTGATTGAGGTTATTAGAGATTTCACTTTTCAGTTTCTAGTTAATCTGGCCAAAGGTTTATTGATTTTATTTACTTTTTCAAAAAACCAACTTTTTTTTCCATTAGTTTTCAGAATGATTCTTTTGTTTTCAATTTCATTCATGTCTGATTTAATTTTGGTTATTTATTTTCTCCTACTATGTTTGGGATTAGATTTTTCTTCTTTTTCCAATTCCATAGATGATTCATGTGTTTCTTGATGTGTTCTCATTCTACTTTTCAAATATAGTTATCTAATGTGGTAAATTTACCTCTTAAGTCTGCTTTTGCTGTATTCCACAGGTTTTGTAACTTGTGTCTTCATTGTTGCTACGTTGGAGGAATTTAACAATTTCCTTTTTTATCTCTTCCTGAACCCAACTAACATTGAGCATAAGGTTGTTTAATTTCCAAGTCTTTGTGAAGGGATGAACATTTTTGTTGGAGTTAAGTTCTGCCTTTATTGCATTGTGGCCTGAGAAGATACAATGTATAATTTCTATTCTTTTAATTTCGTTGAGGTTTGATTTGTGTCCTAGGAAGTGGTCAATTTTGGAGTACGTATCATGGGCTGACAAGAAACATGTATATTCCTTAGGGATGGTGTGTTTCTGTATATGTCTATTAATCCTTTGGGATGGTGTGTTCTGTGTATTTCTATTAATCCCATTTGTTCTGGGGCCACATTTAAGTCCTTTGCATCTTTGGGTAGTTTCTGTTTTAAAGGATCTGCCCAGTTTTGTCAGAGGGATGTTAAAGTCCCCAACTATTATGGTGTTATGGAATATCATACTGCTCAGACCCATCAAGGTCTGTTTCATAAATCTGGGAGTTTTTAAATTGGGTGCTTAAACATTTAAAATTGAAATACTTTCTTGTTTTATTGTTCCTTTGACCAGTATAAAGTATCCATCTTTATCTTTCTTAACTTTAGTTGCTTTAAATCTGCTTTTATCTGAAAATAAGTTTGAAACTCCTCCTTTATTCTGATTTCCATTTGCTTGAAATACTGTTTTACATCCCTTAACCCTAAGTCTTTATTTGTCCTCCAAGTCTAGGTGTGTCTGCTGGAAACTTTTTTTATCTAATCTTCCAGGCTATGGCTCCTTAGTGGTGAATTCAGGCCATTGACATTTTTGGAGAGAATTGATAAGTGAGGTGGAATGTTATTCATCTATTTTGTAAAAGTCTGTTGTGTACTTTTATCCTTTGTGCCATTCTGAAAGCTAAATGTTGACCTTTAGCTTCTGGATGTTTACTTTTCTGGTGTTCAATTGTGATGTTCAGTATTGAGAATAGGTCTAAGTATTTCCTGCTAAAGCTGGTCTTGTTGTGACAAATTTCCTCAGTGCTTGTATATCTTCCAAAGAGCTGATTTCTCCATCAATTTTGAAGTTTAGTTTAGCAAGATATAGAATTCTGGGCTGAATTTTGTTGTTGTAGTTTAAAAGTATTGAAGGTGGATGGCCATGCTCTTCTGGCTTGGAAGGTTTCAGTTGAAAAGTCTGATTTCATCGTATTGGCTCTGCCCTGATGAACCAGTTGGAGCTTACTCCTGGCTACTTGCAGAATTTTTTTTTTTCATCAGGACTTTGGACAGGTTCATTACATTGTGTCTTGGGGAAGTTCTGTTTGAGTTGACCTGGGATTAGGTACCCATCTGAAAGGAGTGTGTTGAGGTTTTTAGTAAAATTTGAGATTTCATTTATGATAGTCTCCAGTATGGCTTCCATTCCTATGGGATAAACTTCTTGCCCTTCAGGAATCCATATAATATGTATGTTTGAACACTACCTGGAGTCTCGTAGTTCTCTAGGCACCTATTCTCTTTTCTCTCTCTTCTGCATCTTTAACTGCCTGAATTAACTCAAAATTTTATCCTCTATCTCTGAGGTTCTTTCTTTTACATGGTCTAATCTATTTTTGATACTTTCTATTGCATCTTTACATTCCATAATTGTCTCCTTCATTTCCTTAAGCTCCACCATACATTTTCTACATTTTACATATCTCTCATCTGACTTTTGGTCCTGTCTTTCCATTTTATCCTCCATTCCTTTTATTGTTTTCATCATCCACATTTTAAATTCCCTTTTTGTCAAGTCTATTAATACTTTATGGGTGAAGTCTTCTACAATAGCTGCTTCATGGTCCCTTAGGGGAGTCCCTCTGTTTTGGTTTTTCATGTTGCCTGAATTTTTCTGTTGGTACTGCCTCATGTTTCTTTCTTCTTATTTACCTCCTTGTTTTCCTTCTCACTGCCTCCTTTGCCTCAAACAAACGTCCTTGCTCTTGATGACAGTATATTGCAATATGTTGCCAGGACACAAGGTGGCGATGTAGTTTTTTTTAAGAGACAGAGAGCATAGTTAGCAATCTCTATGGTCTTTATTCCTAACTTAGTTGCCTTTGGTGATCACCTGATTGTTTCCTCAGCATTCAGAGCCTGCCAGGTCGAGATCTTAAAGCTCACAAGAATCTTTCAGGGGCAGGTTTAATGTTAGCCCCTGACACCAGTTCCTGAGGAGTGTGGGAGTCCCTCAGCCTGTTCCAAGAGTGGAGCTCTTATCCTGGCAGGCAGAATTAACATGGCTGTCCTTTATTATCCTGCAAAGACCTTCTTACAACCTTCCCACAACAGAAGCCCTCTGGCCTCTAAGACCTTCTCAGTATGGCTACCTTGCCAACCACCAAACCTATGGCAAGTCCACTCCAACCAGTATTCAAATCTGTTTGAGTCCACCCACTCTTCCAAGCTTTCCACTCAATGTGCAACTTCCTCCAACAACTGAAAGCTTCCATAAGGCTTCCTCCCATACCAGACCACTGCAGGGGGCCAGGCAATCCCAGCCACTGGCAAATGCTTGCCTACTCCAACAGATTTCCAAAGCTCTGGATCATATGCTATATCCAACATACCACCTCCTTGCTGTGCTCCTGATCTACAACTCTGGGTAAATTCCCCGCACCATGTATGACTGGGGTCTCTCTTTTCCCCCAGTCATTCTAGGAGAACTCTGCTGAATGAGCCCTCTGGTCCACTATCTTGCTGCAAATATATGATCTTTATAACATGTACCACAGTGCTTTTTAAAAAATGAATATCATCTTACCCAGTAAGTAGGTGAGTATGAGGGTCATTAGATCAATTTAGCAACTAATTATGTTTTTAAGATTTCTTTCCCCACATGAGTGTTATTATTTTGTGGGTGGTCTAAAAAAATCCAAATCAGAAATGCTCATTTTAACCTGAAGTTGTATGATATGTTGTGATTTTCTAACTCTTGAAGACATCAATGGAAACACACCATGCTGTCTGAATGCTGGAAGGTAATGATGCATAGACGCTGAAGAGAATCTGTAAAGTTTTCTTCCTCAGTAAAGAAGAAGACGGAAGTTCTTTCATACATCACAATACCACATTAAAGTATAAAACTAACCATATCAACTAAATTTATGTTTCTTGGAAGAAATTGTCAAAGAAAATTCTATAAAACCATAATTACTTTTTCCCAGTTCATATGGTTTCATTGGTGAGACTATATTGCCAGACTTTTACTTATTTTTCTTAAAAAAGTAAAATTATAAAACCCTCTGACTTGCATGTAGAGTAAGGTGCTGTAATTATTAGTATTATGATTATCACTATTATAGTATTGTAAAAATGATTGCATCCACAGTTGTAATAATTTGTACTAACCCTAAGGAATAATCTTAGTATGAATAACACTTTAGAACTTCAATTTTTGTCTTATAATAATGTTATCACCTTCTTAATTCATTATAGAATTGTCCTAATGGCTGAGACCTGATATATTATGCATGATAAATTTAGGGCTATACTCCAAAACATTCTACTGGTGTCTTTATATCCTGTACAGTCATGATGGTATAATTTTATGTTTTACATTTATCTTAACTGTTTGAAATTACATTTTTATCCTGAGGGAGGACATCTGTTGCAAGTTCCACTTCTAGCATGCAGTAAATATCAGTGGAACTGCCCTTGCTAGCACTGAGCTTCAGACATCACCCACAAAATGGAACTATTACTCACTTTATTAATTTTATAGTGATGTTGTAAGAATCAAGGGAAATTAGGATGTAAAAAATGGCTAATAAATGCCAATTTAATATGTAACTATATTATTTTTCTAATTTTCTTAATTATATTAATTAATGTTTATTCTCACTATTCTAAATTTCTCATTTCAAGTTCCAGCAGATGTCTACCACTTTTTTCTCTCCCAGAGGAAAACATTTATTATTCTTGGATTGAGATTCATAATGTTAATCCAATTTCTTTAAACATGAGCTTTATGTACCTATTATATTCAAATGTTGTTTTAAATGCTCATAGAGATAGATGAAGTCCTAGATGAAAGAGAATACACATGTTGCCCAAAAATGTATACACATTTTAAGAAAGGAGAAACCTGATTTAAGATCGTGATATTCAAGTCATCTTTAACTTCTGCAATTACAAGAGGTATTCAATGTGACTTTAATGAACGCTATATATTGAGTTTTATAATAATAATAGTTTTTTCCTTTCTTAAAATTTAAATACATTTTTAGCACCTCTGCATATGTGTGTGCATTATTGAATGTATTATTATCTAGGCATATTATAACAATAATAACATCCAGATTATTTAATATGGGGTTTATCTCTATTAAAAATAATATCACTTTGACTTAGACTATTGATAATGAAATGTGTTCTCCCAACAAACATTTAGGCCCTAAGTTCTCTTCTTTTTTAAATTACCGCACTAGTAAAATTTTACCAAGGAAAATTTTTTCTACTACCAATTGCAAAGTAGAAATGTCTTTCACTGGAAAATCTGTCATGCTGGCATGCTTTCTCTGAGCTATCAATCTGTACTACATCTTTTTTGTGTGACATAATCATGAAGCAGCAGCTACATAGGAAAGTGCACAAAATATTTTCAAACAATTTTTTGAGGCAGAGTCTTATTATGTTGCCCTCATAGAGTGCCATGGCATCACAGCTTACAGTAACCTCAAACTCTTGGGCTCAAACAATTCTCTTGCCTCAGCCCCCCAAGTAGCTGGAACTATAGGCACCTGTCACAATGCCTGGCTAATTTTGTTGCTGTTGTTATTGTAGTTGTCATTGTTGTTTAGCAGGCCAGGCCAGGTTCAAACCCGCCAGCCACTGTGTATGTGGCTGGAGCCCTAACCACTGAGATACGGGTGCTGAGCCTTTTCAAACAATTTTTAAAAAGCAAAAATAATAAATTTCTTCACATCAGCTGCAAAAATCACAATCAACTTCAAATGAAATTATGATTTCACATCGATAAGTGCAGAAGGGGAAACTCTACATATTGTTATGAAATGTTTCCTCCTATGAAGCGTTTAGAAGAAGTATTAGTTACCATCAAACTCTAGTAACCATCATTGCCAGAGTTGGGCAACCCACATAAATTCATGGTCACATAGCAATAGCCTTTATTGTGGCTTGTTGTCCAGAAGCATAGAGATACACCTTTTCTTATGTGGAAGATTCCTTCCTTGCTATATCTCCTGCTGATTTCATAAGGATTGCTTTTTATCCTCTTGATAAATGAGATTGATTAAATAGAGTAAATATAGTTTAGCAAGGTGAAGGAGAGCATGAGACTTAAATTCATGTTTGCTAATCTCCTACAAACCTTGTGACCATAGGTAACCTAATTTTCTGATACTGAATTGATTGCCTGGTGGAAACCTTTGATGATAATTTGTGTAAAGCTTGTAGTGTAATATTTGGGAAAGTCAGTGTTCCCTAAATGTTAACCATTGTTATTATTATTATTAGAGAATTTAGAAGAATTATTGGTCACTTGTGAAAGTGAAACTTCACTAAACCAATAAACTTTACTTGAAAATGGGAAACTACATCTATGTTCTACAGAATAACTCAATATTGCTAAAGGTCAATTCTTAAGTAAATATTTAATGCAATACAAATAAAATAGAGTGAAACTTTTATACCAAAAGAACTTATTCTAAAATGCATATAGAAAAAATAATATGTAGAAAAGGCCATAAATTTTCTAAATAAATATATAAATAATAAGGTGCAGGAACTAGCCATGCCTAACATCAAAATCCATCATACAACTACTTTGGGTAAGTAACTTCGGTATGGGCACAGAAATATCAGCTAATCCAAAAGCTAGAACAGAAAATCCAGAGTATGTGCAAATATAATACAAATGAGGAATGCAAAAAGTTAATATTTTAAATTAAAAATAATCTCAGTGATTTGAAAGAACAAATGAAGCCATAGGATTTTTAATCCAGCAAGAAAAAAAATATATATGAATCTGACTATACAAAAATCTTAAAATTCCTATATGAAAAAATATGCCATAAAAATTAAAAGATAAAGGATCAACTGTGAATACTTGTAGCATATATGGACAAAGGGCCAAAAGACTTAATTATTTAGCATAAACTTTTTTTTTCATTTTTAATAAAATACCTTAAATAAAATTTGAAAAACTGAAAAAAGGTAAGAATAATTTCATGGAGAAGAAGACATATTAAATTCTATATACATATATGTTTTATCATAATTTAAAAAATACTTATTAAAACTGAGATTTTTAAAAAACCAAACACGGTGGTGTGGTGAACAGTCTGACAATATACATTAGAAGCATTTGGAGCTTCAATGACATATTGTCGCCAGCAAGTAATTGGTTCAACCTCTTTGCAGTGCGCTCTGCCAATCTTTCAGAAAATTTTAGATGCATGTATCCTGTAATTCAGTAATCCCATTTCCAAGTTATTTTCCCTATATCCAATAGATTGTATACAATGTAAAATACAAGAAAGCTTTTTATTGAGACAGAGTCTCATTTTGTTACCTCCAGTAGAGGGTCACGGCATCACAGCTCACAACAACCACTAACTCTGGGGTTTAAGTGATTCTCTTGCCTCAGCCTCCCAAGTAGCTGGGACTAGAGGCACCCGCCACAACGCCTAGCTATTTTTTGTTGTTGTTGCAGTTGTCATTGTCATTTAGCAGGCCCGGGCCGAGTTCGAACCCACTTGCCTTGGTGTACATGGCCAGAGCCCTAACCACTAAGCTATGGGCACCACCCAACAAGAAAGCTTTTCAAATTTTTATAACGATATAAAATAATCTAAATATTCATCACCTGTGAACACACAGCATATGGAATAATACACGTCTATTCGAGGAAGACTCTGTACCTTCTGACCAGGAAATATCATCTGTATGGCCTGAGAAAAACTAATAAGGTTCATCTGTGCAAGAAATTTCTGAACAGAAATAAAAAAACACTCGCTTTTGCCTCTAGAGAGGAAGAATGTGAATCTGAGGTAAAAGGAAACTCATTTTTCTCAAATCTCTTTTTAAATGTTCTATTTATTTATATTTGTTCAATCATGCATGTGTGTGACTTTTAAAATAAAACTCAGTTAAATCAAATAATATGTTTTTAACATGGGTTAGAAGTAACTTTTCATACTTGCTAAATTAATAAAATTTAACTACACAAATACTAGCTTTGATGAATAACAGTAGTCTTTTATCTTGAATACTCCTCTTGTTATTTAAATAAAGGTAAGTATTTCATAAACGCTTTTTGTTCTTATCATTCATATAAACAATTCTAGCAAACATCACCTTCAAATTATGAGATTTCTTTTTGCAGGAGTAAAAATATAAAGCTTAGCATAGCTAAAAAATGGTGTGAAATAAATAAGAATAATAGTCCTCTATTATGTGCAAGACAATTGAAGAGAAGTAATGTGAAATATGCCAGAAACAATAAACTGAATAATCAATATAAGATAAGTTTTCCAGTGAATAGAATATTAGATATTTGAAGACATATGAAAAACTTAGGGGTTAATTGGTCAGGAGAAATCCCTTTCTCTAAAGAGTAAAGAATATCTACCTAAGTATATAAAAACTAATAATTGTAAAGATGGCCTGGCAACTCCACCTCTGCAATGAATAAGGGCAACAAAGAACAAGAGAATCTGAATATTTGTCTCCAGGCTGTGCACATGCCACTGCTGAATCATAACGAACAGTGGATAGCTATAACAGTCAGTTCACATCAAGCGTTCTCAACTTTAAAAAGTTTCAAATCTCCGTGAGTATATTTTATACAATGTGGGCCACGTATAAAATGTAGAAAGCCATGTAACTTATGGGACTATCTTAAAAATTTTTCAAATTCCCTGTTTACCATACAAGGCATCTACCTAAAAAGAGTTTATGGTCCTTCATACAAAGTACAAATATTATACTTTGTTTTATATGTAACTTTATCAAGATGTTTACAGTATTTTTGAAAATGGCATCATGCAATAGCAATGTCACTAGTGGTCACCGAGCTCCAGTCCCCTGCCTGTGGCTGTCAGCGGCCTTTGCACCTGCCGTGCTGACAGAGCCTCTGAGCGGAAGCACTTGGCTGCTTCATTATGTCTGTTGATATAATGTATAATATATAGTCTTGATCCAAAACATACAATCCTATGAAGTTCTTTCCCTCCTATCTCCTCTTTCATTTTATAGATAGGAATTTTGGTTAATGCGTTTGTTAAGTGAAGGTGTAGGTAGCCAATGGAACACTTCACATGTCTCCACCGCCACCAGGATAGTTAAGGGGGATCACAAAATGTTTCTTTTAAAGGGGGATTTAAGTTGAAAATTGTAACTTTAGACCCAGTCTGAAATGGTCTGCTTATTCTTGCTGGATAAGCCCGGGTGTGAAGTGGCTCTGCACTGGTCCCTTTCAGAGTCTTGGGCCTCGTCACGTGGAACCAGGAGCCAGTATCTTGGTGAGGGCACATGCTGCACACAGACTAGTCACTCACATGTTCTTCCAGAGTGGTTGCTGTATTGACCCTTGGAGAGCCAACACACGCACATGGCAGTTAATTCATTTTTAGTGTTATTTCTTCATACAGCATACATAAATAACACCAGCATAGATTATTTTGAATTTCAGAAAATTATATTTACTTTTTCCTAAATTTTAAAAACAGAGATTTTTTTTAGACATTATATGTTTCATTTATTATAAGGATTATATTTTCTCAATATTTCCTATATGATATCACTTTAAAAAAATAAACCAACTGTGTATCCTAAATAGATGGATACTGTTGATATTATTTTGTTGAGTAGGACCTAGAAATGAGACTCATATTATAAGAGCTATATATTTTTCAAAAGGCCCATTTCATAAATAACTTGCCTGTTGTGCACTGCAATGGGTGCTGTAGGCATATGAAGCCACTAACCTATTGTTTCTTACAGACCCATTTTGTCATTTTGATGGTACAGATTCAAGTATGGCAATCTTTTCTTTCTCTGCTTCACTGACTACATGACTTCCCTTGGCTAAGACCGTATCGAAACATACACTTGAATTTCATAAGTTATGATAGCCGGAGGACTGAACGGGAATCCTATTAGCTGACCTATGAGATTAGGGAATAATAAATCCTGATGAACACCAACCGTGCATAGCTTACTATATTAAATAGTTATCTCTTTAACATACTCAGAGAAATTCAAGTAAACATAATTTAAATGCATTAAATCATATTGATAAATTGATTGAACATAAAGGCTTTTTCTTTTTAAATGACACATACTCTACCCCCAATAATTGTACCATCTGCTTAAACTCACTGAATAAACCTTAAAATGACTCTGCAAGGCATCTTGGGATCAATCTGCTATTTCCTGTAGGTAAGAAGGAATATCACAGATGATTTTTAGAAATACTATAGACATGATTATGCTGAAGGCCAATAGTAATAAGATGAGTTGAATGTTAACTGTTAGAAGACAAGGGGGGGAGAAGAAAAAAAAGGTAAGTGGAAGAAATTTTCTTATTTTTTGTTTTTTTAGAGACAGGATCTCACTCTGTTGCCCTCAGTAGAGAGTTGTGGTGTCACAGCTCACAGCAACCTCCAGCTCTTGAGCTTAGGCAATTCTCTTGCCTCAGTCTCCCGAGTAGCTGGGACCATAGGCGCCTGCCACGATGCCCAGCTATTTTTCTGTTGCAGTTTGGCTGGGCTGGGTTTGAACCCGCCATCCTCAGTACATGGGGCCGGCACCCTACTGACTGAGCCACAGGCGCTGCCGTAAGTGGAAGAAATTTAAGAGTATAAATCAAGTAAACCGTAACAAAGAAGTACAGTTTAATCAAAAGGGATAAATTTTCAGTTATCAGATGAATTAAGTTCTGAGTATCTAACATTCAGCGTTAGGACTATAGTTAATTATACTGTATTTTTTACTTGAAATTTGTTAAAACAATATTTTTTAAGTGACCTGAGCACATAAAGGCAACACACAGAAAAAAATCATCATTATGGGAGGTGATGGATGTGCCAGTTCACTGACTGTGGTAATCAGTGCACTGTCTGAGTGCAGATCAAGTCATCACATTGTATACCTGGGAGACATTTTTGTCAAATATTCCAAACTACAAGAATTCAATCCTGAATGTCATGGATTATGAAATTCTTCTGTCTAGTTTAACCTCTCCTCTACACTCCAAACTTGTGTATCTAATGACCAAGAAGAAATTGCTACTTTGACATCTCGTGGATATTTCACACCCCATCTATGCAAAAACAGCTGCCACCTTGCCACCACAAAGTTGTTCCTCCTGCCCTCCACTCCTCAGAATGTGGAAGCTTCCCTTTCAGGGAATGAAAACCTACACCCTGGACACACCTTTGGCTCATCTAATGCATCCCTCACCTCTTATCAGCCAGACCTTCCCGAGTCCCCCCTTCTCACTGTCACAGCCCCACCTTCTCGAGTCCTCCCCTTCTCACTGTCACAGCCCTCCCTTCCCGAGTCCCCCCTTCTCACTGTCACAGCCCCACCTTCTCGAGTCCTCCCCTTCTCACTGTCACAGCCCCACATTCCCGAGTCCCCCCTTCTCACTGTCACAGCCCCACCTTCCCGAGTCC